>JAXFYN010000330.1:0-269513 GCA_036172215.1 Camellia granthamiana | reverse complement strand
GGGCTCAACCCCATTTGGTGCCTCTATGATGCACTTGTTTCAATATCACTCTTTATGCCATTATTTTGCATGCTTTGTTTGGCTTTTGAGTGATCTGATTTCGAGCATACCATAAACTATTAGTGGGCTTATTTTGAGTCCCTCTTCAACATTGAAGAAGGGCTCCATCATGTTTTGTGGCTCTAGCATGCACTTGCTTTGAAATTCTTCAAATTTACCGTAAAATTGCATGCTATCTTTAGCCTATTTGTGATCTGAATTGGAGCATGCAATATACTGATATTGTGCTTATTTTGAGCCCCTCTTCAACATTGAAGAAGGTCCCAACCTGGTTTTCAATCTCTATCATGCACTTGCTTTGAATTCATGCCTTATTCTTGTTTTGCATGCTTTGTTAGACTTATTTGGCTCCGGATTTCAGCCTTCATCAGGCTTATAAAGAGCCTTATTTTTGTCTCCTTGTCATGTTTTGTGAAGGGTCTTAAGCCATTTGGTGATTGGTTTTAGTACTTGCTTTGAAATCCATCAAATTTTCCGTAAATTTGCATGTTTGTTTAGGCCATTCTAGCTTCTGATTTCAGCCTTCATCAGGCTTATAAAATGTCTTGTTTTGGTCTATTCTTCAAGTTTTATTAAGGGTCTTAAGTTGTTTGGTCATTGCTTATGATACCTCTCTTTATAACCCTCTTTTGACCCTTATTTTGCATGCTATGTTTAGCATATATACGTACTGATTTAGAGGTTGTCATCTCTTGCATTTGTGCATTTTTTTGTTCCATCTTCAATGTTGTAGAACTGATTTTTTGGGTTTGAGCATTGTACATATCACTTGCTTTGTAATTCCCCTCTTTTACCGTATTTTTGCAAGCTTTTGTTTCCATACTTGTGAGCATTATTTGGCCTTACTTTGTGCTGATAAAATGCTAGTTTAGAGGCTGCCTTGCCACTGTTTTGCATTCCATGTCCATATTCTGTATGTTTAATAGGACTGTAGGCCATTTCGGGTGCATTTCATCGCATTTTGGGCATCGGTTGCAATTTTATCATAATTTGGGGGCTGTTTTTACATTATTTTAGTTGCTGAATTTTGCATCTTCCTTATGCCATTTGCCACATCTCATTCGCATGTCATTTTGGTGCTTTAGAGCCTTGCCTCGGTTTGTGTGCCCGTGTGCACGCATTTCGAGGCACTTCATTTTTATCCGACGGCAGCCTATGTGAGTGTGGTTGAGGCCCTCTCATGTTGGCGTAAGCCCAATTTGCATTTTCATGTTTGTATGCCATTGCCTCGGTTTGTGTGCCCGTGTGCACGCATTTCGAGGCACTTTATTTTTATCCGACGGCAGCCTATGTGAGTGTAGCTGAGGCTCTCTCATGTTGGCGTAAGCCCAATTTTGCATTCTCATGCCATTTCATACATTCCTCAGTTTGCGTGCCAGTGGGCACGCATTTCGAGGCAGCTCTGTTTTATCCGACGGCCTCCTATGTGAGTGAGCTGAGGCTCTCCCATGTTGGTGTAAGCCCATCGTGGCATTCCGTATGCCATTACATTCCATTTCATTATCGCCTCGGTTTGCGTGCCCGTGTGCACGCATTTCGAGGCACTTCGGTTTTATCTGATTTGCATTGCATCATCGCCTCGGTTTGCGTGCCCGTGTGCACGCATTTTGAGGCACTCGGTTTTTATTCGATTTGCATGTCGCATCATCGCCTCGGTTTGCGTGCCCGCGAGCACGCTTTTCGAGGCGTCTTATTTTCATCTCACTTACATCCGCATTGTGTATCCTAGGTTGTATCTTAGATTGCATTCATGCATTTTCTCGATTTGCGTGCCCGTGTGCACGTATTTCGAGGCATCTCATCTTCATCTCATTTTCACAGCATTGTGCATACTAGGCTGTATCTTAGTTGCATTTCATGCATATCATGCATATCGCATCGTGTTCGGGATAGGAGTTAGCCCGGGCACGGGAAACGAGGCACGTTTCGTACTCGAGTGACGAACGTGCCTCGATTCCCAGTCGCCGGGCTAACTCCGGATTGCCCATGATGGAGTTAGGTTCTTGTTGTAGCATTCATCCGCATTCATCCTATATTGAGTTGTGCAATCCGACTCCTCGGCCATCATGCATCGAGATGCGTGATTGGTGGCACGAGGATCGAGGCATGCATATATTTGTGAAATACATTGCTTTGCCCTTTTCCTGCTCTCTGTTGCAGCAAAATTCAGAGTTGGCAACTTTCGGAGTCGGGCACGCATTTCGAGAAACATTGCAAACAGAGGCTAATCGGGGCATCCTAGTGGATTTCCGCGCCAGGCAGCCCGGCATACAGCATCTGTCAACAGCAAGGCAGTCCCTGGCTTGCACGCCAGTTTTACAGTTTTCTTAGTTTAATTTGTTAATTAATTAAGAATTTGTATATTTTATTCGGACTGTATATTCTTTTATTCGGACTGTATTATTTATTAGGACCCTCTGTGCGAGGGCAAAATTGTAATAAGGGTGGGTGAGTGTGATGTATGTCTTCCAACCCCATTTCTTTCTCCCTTTTATTTACTCGCTTTGAATGGTTAGATATAGGGCATATTTCAATTAGCATACAGTATGATAGCATGTTGCATTCATTCATCCGTTTTGCATGCACCGGGCTCGGCGCATCATACAAACTGCATTGTATTTTAATTCCAAGTTGAATACTTGATAGCTGTTGCATCTCACATGCCATATTTAGAATAGCCGAGCCTGCTATAGTTGCATTTTGCATGTGTTGCATTAGGCATCTCTGCATTCTTAGGATCATGCATGATTTCTAATAAATTCCTGTTTTGGCTTGGAGTACTCTGTAAGTTTTATGCTTTAGCATCCTTGCATACGTGTGAGTGTTGCCATGATAGCATGCTTGCCATGAGGCTATTTGCTTATGTGATATAACTGCCTTGAATGCCTGTGGGTGGAGGTTGAGTTATCTGAATTGGGACAATTCGTCAAATGTTTGTTTTAAGCCCACTAGATAGTGGCAAAATCATGTTTTCTTAAAGCCCACCTGAAGGTGGCAAATTCGCGTCTTAGCCTACTTCCGGGTAGCACCATCAAACCATTTTCAAACAAACAAACATGAGATGTTTTGTTCCAATTCAGACGGCCCAGTCTATACTTGTTTGCTGCGAGCATCACATAGTAACCTAGGCTAATAACCGGAATAAGAATCCACAATGTTTTCAAAATCAGATATCATGGTTAGTAGAGGCCGGTCTTTGACCGGGCGAGAGGGGGTGCTCACGATGTGACCTTCCCTAATCGTACCCAAGTTCCCGAACCAACTTTGGTGATGACGGACACGTGGCCTTTCGGCACCGAGTCAGGGTTTCCTAAATTTCCCATTTTAAAATATTTAGGTGGCGACTCTGTTATCTGGCAAAGCAGTCCATGTTTGGTACTTCTTTCAAAAAAATCTGTTTTCCTTCAAAACGATTTGCCGGATTTGGACTCTTTGGTTCAGATTTAGAACCGCAACAAAATCGAGTCCGAACTGTAGCGAGGTCCCTCGCGGGCGTTGTTACACTCATAACCAACATTCTTTGGCTCATAACCATACCACTTTACTTATAACCACTAATCACATATCTCATAACCAACATTCTTTGGCTCATAACCACACCACTTTACTCATAACCACTAATCACATATCTCATAACCAACATTCTTTGGCTCATAACCACACAACTTTACTCATAACCACTAATCACATATCTCATAACCACATTTCATAACCAATACCTTTTGGCTCGTAACCATACCATTTTGATCATAACCACCATCACATATCTCATAACCACATATCTCTATTTTAGATTTATTTACTAAATACAATAAAAAGGTTAATATACAAACAATATACATTTTAAAATATTTATATACACATAGACATACATATAAATAATTTGACTAAATTTTAATAAAAAATGTGTGAAAAATTTTATCTACGATTCACTACAAGAAAAGTGGGCTTATGAGACGGAACTTTTTGTGACGGCACAGCTTGCCGTCTCAAAAAATGTGATTTTTTGAGACGGCATAACTTGCTATCGCAAAAAAATATGACTTTTTGAGACGGCACAACTTGCCGTCGCAAAAAATAGAGTATTTGTGACGGCAAAAATTGTTGTCGTAAAAAAAAATAGAGTATTTGCAATGGCAGAGATTGCTGTCGCAAAAAAAAAATAGAGTTTTTGTGACGGTACCAGCTGCAGTCACAAAAAAAATAAGAAGAGTTTTTTACGATTGTAATATGTACAGTTGCAAAAATAAATAAATAAATAAAAATAAAAAAATAAAAATAAAAAATATATATATATTGTGGCTTTGAGACGGCTTCATATATATATAGTCATAAAATGGTTTAAATAAATGAAACGGTATTTTTCTGTTACAAAAAAAAAAAAAAACGACGTCGTCTTACTCTTTTGAACATTTCTCATTTTTTCATTTTTTTCTTTCTATCTCTCTTCTCTCTCTCTCTCACTCATCACTCTTTTTTGTCTCTCTATGTCTCTGTCTCTCTTCTCTTTCTCTCTCTCACTCATCACTCTTTTCTGTTTGTCTATCTGTCTGTCTCTCTTTCTCTTTGTGTCTCCCGTCCATATTTCTTCTCTTTATCTCTCTCATCTCTCTTCTCTCTCTCTCTCTCTCTTCTCTTTATCTCTCTCGCTCATATTTCTCTGTCTCTCTCTCGTTTATCTCTTTTCGCTCTTTTTTTCTCTCTCTCTCTCTTTCTTTGTCTATATCTTTTCATCTATTTTTTATTCTCCATCTATCTATTCTCTTTCTCTCTCTCTCTCTCTTACTCATCACTCTTATCTCTCTATTTGTCTGTCTATTTGTCTCTCTCTCTCTCTGTGTCTCTCACTCATCTATCTCTTTTCTCTATCTCTCATCTTTCTCTGTCTCTCTCGCTCATCTCTCTATCTTTCTCTCTGTCTCTCTATCTTTCTCATTGTCTCTCTTGTTCATCTCTCTTCTCTCTATCTCTCTTTGTCTCTCTCGTCCATCTCTCTTCTCTCTCTGTCTCTTTTCTGTCTCTCACTTTCAATCTCTATCTCTTTCTCTTTTTCTTCCTCTCTCTCTCCTACTATGTTTGCGTTGCTCACTCTCTCCCTCCCGTCTTCTCTGTTTACTGAGCTCCCTCTCGATTTATTGATCCACTACAAGAAAATGGACTTTTAGCGACCACTTTGTCTCTCTCTCACTTATCACTCACTCTCTCTCTCTCTCTCTTCTCTTTATCTGTCTCTCATTTATCTCTCTCACCACCCATCTTCTCTACCACCTTCACCACTACTACAAACGCCATTCCACCACCACCACTACTTCTATTGTCGCCACTTCACCTCTACGACTACCATGACTACTACCATTGCCACCACTCCACTACCACCACTACTACTACTACTATTACTTCTCATCCACCGCCGCCACTCCATCTCCCATATCACTACCACAACTTCATCACTAATCTCCTTCGCCATCACCACCACCACCTCTTATCCATCACTTTCACCACTACTGTCGCTATCTTTCCTCTACTACAAAAAATTTGTTTGGTTATGATTTTTTAATAGAGTGTTGAATTGAGTTTTGAAAGTTTGATGTGACATGTGAAATAAAAAAAAATTGTTTGGTGATGAGTTTTCAAAATAGCTTTCAAAACTTAATTCAACATATAATTGATAATCAAACACACAACTCATAACTCGATATCCGTATTTTTGATCAACAGTTATAACCAAACTATTTTTAAAATATTCAAATAAAAAAATGTTTTTTTTTTCAATTAATTGTTTTTAAGTAATTTTTTTTTTTCAAATCATTTTTTTTTCAAACAATTTCTATATCAATTATTTTCTGTCAATTAATTTTTTAGGCCTGTATAAACATTAAAAATATTAAAAAAATTAAAATATTTAAAAAATTAAATATTAAGAATATTAAAAATATTCCGAAAATCTAAACCTAACAAAACCTTTTCCCCCTGTTTTTTCCCCGTCTTTCCCCCCCTTTTTTTTTCATTTCCTTTCAAGTTTGTAGAGCCCAAGTTTCGGAGCCCTAACTTTCGAAACAACACTGTCTCTCTCTCTCTCTCTCTCTCTCTCTCTCTCTCTCACAGAGGCGACGACGAGCGACGATAGTGGTGGCTAGCGACGATCGGCGATTGGCGACAATGGCGGCGAGCAGCGATCGAATCATCGATTCGAAGGTATTCTTCTCTTCTCTTCTATTCTCTTCTTCTCTGCTCTTCTCTTCTCTTCTCTTCATTGCTCTATGAGATTTGGACCTCTCCCTCTCTGTTTTTGATTTGGACCACTCTTCTCTTCTCTTCATTGCTCTATGACATTGGGAAGTGAAGGTGAAGAAGATGTGAGATGGTGAAGAAGGTGAAGAGATGTTATGAAAATCACAGAATCTATTAAAATGTAAATCAAATTAGAAAAATTGATGTTAGTCAATTTAATTTTGATGAAGTGTTGTGGTGATGTTGAATTAGATGGACAAGGCATCCATAATCAAAGATGCAATTGACTACATCCAAGAATTGCATGAGCAAGAGAGGAGGATCCAAGCTGATTTAATACAGCTTGAATCTGGAAAATTGAATTGGATCAAGAGATTCCAACCTTGTCAAGACTCAAGAAAAAGAGAATTGATCATAGTTATGATTCAAGGAGATCAACCACTTCTTCCATTGAAGATCTTGAAGTAAGTCTTTGATTAAGATTTGATTAATAATTGTTTAGTTTCTGGATAATTTTGTTTTAGTTAGTTAATTTGTTCATAATTTATACTATTTTAAAAAAATGAATAGAGGGATAAATTGGACATGTACATATGTATCAGTGATGTGATGTGTAGTTGAAATTCAATATTAAAAATCTTAAAAGTGATTTTTTGTACCTGGCCATTAAATCTTAGTTACACAACACATCACTTATTCTAAAATTACTTTAATAAAAAAAAAATCACTCTAAAGGATCCATACTAAAATTTTATATCAGAGCTTATCCAAAAAATTTAGAAATGGGATTGTCTCCAACCAATTAGAGCATCTAGTCTGGCCTACTGTCATCCCATTTTAGATACAATTTGACAATCCGATATCTAATCAAATTAATTTTTAGTATAAATGATATGTTCGAAAGGTTTGATCTGAATCTGAATTTGGATTTCATTAGTTATAGGACGCTTTGATCTAGGCAATTACATGAAGATATTTTGGAAAGGAAAAAAAAATGTGACATCTACCTCAATTTTGGCCTTCCCTTTTAGATATAGATACGTATATAGAAAGGAAATCGAAATAGAGAAAGACTACAATTGCAAGAGCCATGCACATGTTATTTTAGAATGGTCAGTTGAACCCTAGAAGGTGCAGAGGCTTTGGCACTATGTGCTACCCCATTTTGGTTGAATTTCTTTGATTTATCTGAAATTTGTGAATTGAACTTGACTCTTTTCTTCTTCTTCTTCTTTCTTTCTTTTTATTATTTTATTATTTTTTATTATTGAATGAGGATGCATTACAATTTTTATCAATTGGAAAGTAGTGTTCCTTAATTCAATTTTTATTGACTCAATCGCAATTTTTTTAAAAAAAAATTTACACACGCATCGCGTGTGCCTTAACCGCTAGTATTTATTTATTTATTCTTGTGAACTTCTGTTAATTTTCAAGTTTTGCTTGTGAAAATTCTTTGACTGAAATATGAATTTATTTGTGGTTCAAATTTTATTCTTTGGGTTTGGTTTTGTTACAAATCTATGACATAAGAATGGGTTTCTATGAAATAGATATGTTATGTTATTATTTGGCTTTATATATTTGGTAGTTTAGCATTATTAGTCCTATTTTGTTCTTAGTTAGTTAATTTTAAATTTTAAGTTGTTGTGGGATAGTTTTTAAAATTTTCACTATGTGTACATACTTTTAGTCCTATTTTTCATCCTTTTTGGCCTAGCAATAAATAAATAAATGAAACTTCAATTTACACCTGTCAAATGAATTTCAGTTTATTTATTAGTTGAGTTTTATAGGCATGGCAGCATGGGCTAGATTTACGCTAATTGGTAGGCTCTTGTTGATTGTGATACATGCTGCTGATTGTGATTTTGAGCAAGTCTTCATGAAGGGGGAATTTTTTTCTTACTTCTTATTTTAGCTCATTTTTGGTATTAATAACTGTTTGTTTACTTTTTAACAAACCATTAATAACTGTTTGTTTACTTTTTAACAAACCATTAATAATTGTTTTTTTACTTTGGTTATGAAGTGTCAGTTTTCTCTTGCATAAACCACCTCCTGCAAACAAACATGGGCAATTGAGTTATATATATTTTACTCTTCTTGTTTTTATTTTCTATGTTTTATCCTCAATATTTGAAATTGCAGAGAAATTTTATGCACTTAATTAGTCTGCTTTTCTAACATCTTGTGCTTTAGTGTTTTCCAAAACTAGCATGGAAGACATTCATAATGTTCACTTGTAGTTTGCATTTCTGGAATGTCAGTATGGGCCACTGATTTTCTTGAAGGTTCTGGGGATCTTTGCTTAGTTGATCACAAGAATTGACGATGTGGCCTGCATACCCGAGGTATATTTTGTTATCACTACCTTGCCTACTTGATTAACAATTTTAAACATCAAGATGGAAAAACTATTTAAGGCATTCATTTCAAGCCTATATTGAGGTGCTCGTTTCTAACCCTAGCACAACTCTAGTTTAGAAGTGCCTGCTCGAGTTGAGTTGCGTTTGGAGTTATTATTGTAGTACTATGCCTTGTCCCATGGATGCACGAAAAACTGGAGCTTTTTATTTTCAATTATTTATTTTTTAGTTTTGGATAAATTTGTATTTTCAAATTTTTAGATGCTAAACTTAATTTACCACAAACATTAAGTAGTGAATAAACTCTAAATGCTTTCAATTTTCCATGTTATATTTTTGCTGGCACACCATATTTCTATTACAAGTTACAACTATTTAGATTTCAGGTGAAATAGTGCATAGTGTCAATTTTGATTGTCTATCCCTTAATTCTGTTGCGGATTAAGTCTTGCTAGAGTCATAAAATTCTAAAGAAGCATGGGCATGAATTCTGTTGGATTCATTTGCTGTTGATTATGTTGTTGTCTTCTTTCTCTAGTTCTATTTTGTAGTTAATTCTTAGCTTTAATTAGTAGATTTATAAGCAGTATTTATGTTTCTTGATCATAAGCTTAATTGGATGATAAAGAAGCACTGTTTTTGTAGGTTAGTCATATAAGTATGTTATGTTGTGTTTGGGACATTGTGTTGCTGAGAAAATATGCAATGAGGGAAAGAAAAGGAGACTGCAAGTCTATTTGGGTTTTTTTTTTTTTTTTGTGTGTGTGTGTGTGTGTGATGTATTTGTGCTTGGAGAAGATAAATAACAGCTAATTGTCGCTTATTTCGTGTAATTAGTAGATCTATAAGCACGTACTATGCTTGGTTGCTGAGAAAATAAGTTAAGTGAAAATAAGGAAGTAGGAAACTAAAATGCTGAAATCTTTCCTTTAATTTTATTTTTGATTTCCCAAAATTGACAACTTACCATATGCCCTTATTGTTTTGGATAAACTATATTGACAAAGTAGTTTACGATTCTAGTTTTTAGAGGGCAGTTCTAGTTGCGCTATGCAATTATGAATTCCTCATTTATTTGTCAACGTTCTGGCTCGTTCAATATTTATTATTTATATGTTAAATAACATAAAATTATGTATAAAAAATAAGAGAAATATGCTATTTATATATTTAAAAAATATAAATGTAAATAATACTTAACTACAGATAGTATATTTATATAATAGTGGTAGTAGATATTATTATTTTAGTAAAATATGGACTTTTTTTTTAGTATGCTTATATATATTGTGTAATCAAAATTTTAATTATAACTTTAGTCTCACATGCAAGTATGAATTTACCCTCCTTGAGAACCAGAGGTTAGTCTTCTTCAATATATGAGACTAATTAGTTGATGTAAGCTCTCTCTCCTTCTCTGTTGTTTCATTTTGACGTTTCTTTTTCGTCAAGCATTCTGAAGAAGATTATATATATTATTTATGTTCAAGTTTATTTCTTCATTTGAAAATAGAACTAATATTCCCCCAAAATGTCTGTAGGGTGTGATATTACTAGAGGGTGTTGCTGATTCAGATGTCTCCAACATGAGGTTGGAGGATGAAGAAGACATGTCATATGAGGTAAGTTCAAGTTACTATTTCCTTTGTGAAATTGGTCTCTACACTGCACTTGTAAAATATTTGATTCATTATTTGAACTCTTTGCTATCATACATGAGTCTCAAGAGATCGACAATTTATTCATTTTAGATTAGATATTGTTTTTAAAAATTAATAGAAAATGCATCTGCAGGAGCTACTTGATCTTGAAGAACAAATGGGTCACATTAACACCGGTTTGTCTGAGGAAACAATCATAAGGCATCTGAAGGTGAGAACACATATTTCATCTGTAAGACAATTAAATTTAAATAGAGTCCCAAGCTTGGATCAAGAACTAGAAATCTGCGCTATATGTCAGGTATGGAAATACTCTCGGGTATAGCAAAGTATCCACCGCCAGAACTCAAAATTTTTTTAAGGTGAATGTACATTTAGTAATGTTGTTGATGCAATAGCTATTGATCTGTAAAATTTTGGGTTGAGTTGTTTGTGAATTTGAGATGTTTGTGAATTTGAGATGTTTGTTTAAATGCGTCAATGAAATGTTGATTTAGTTACATGTTCAAAACTGTTAAAGAATTACAACTTCTAAATCCATTGCAACAGATACGATTATAATTTTATGAGATGATGCCAACATATATATTTTTATTGATAATTTGTTTTTTTTTTTTTGGGTGGTAATTTACATTCTCTAAATAGACAAGCTATGCATTTTCAAAACTATCTCATTTTCATTGCCATTATTCTAAAAAGACTAAAGTGTTAGCTTCAATATAATGAATTCTCACTTAAAAAAATTTGATGGTGATTTGAATGGCTTAGAAAAAAATGAGATCCATTTCGGGTCTCATTTTAATTATTCGAACCATTTATTTTGTTGAGAATTTCATGTAATTGATCTACATAAAAAATTAGGTCAATTGGATAATTGTAAGTTGTTTAATTTTTTTTTTCATCAAAAAATTGTATTGTTTATTTTTAAAAAATATAATTGTTGTTCATTTTGTAAATGAAATTAGATATATGGCATATGGTCCTATCTATAAACCAGATAAATTTTATCTATAAACCAATTTCAATTCATTTTCATAGCACTACAACCTAAGCAACCTTGCAATCTTATTAAGAAGCTCACTAGCTGTGTGTGCTGTGCACAAGTTTTTTTACCACACTCATGTTATTTTGAAACAAAATTCCCAATTGCAAGTTGTTTTGAACTACCTATGTTTTTTAATTTGTAGTTGCTGAAAATTCTGGGTTTTTAGTTCATGAAAATTCTGTCTCTTTTTTAGGCTATGGACAAGCAAAAAGAGAAGAAAACTGATGCTGAAATTGGACTGGAAGGTGAAGTCATGCCCTCTGAAATTGTGAAGCAAACTACTGCTGGACCAATGTTTTGATGCTCCAATTGTGAATTTGTGAAGCAAACTGCTGCTGCTGGAAAGTGAAGTCAATTTTGATGGTCCAATATATTGGTTGATGTTGTATTGAACATAACAGAATTCTGTATTGAACATGCTGTATTTAACATAACTTGTACTGGTTGATGTTGTATTGAACATGCTGTATTAAACTTTAATTTATATGTTCAAGTGGAGTCAAACTGCTGCTGCTGTATTGAACATAACAGAATTCTGGTTCTGTATGAATTCTGATTTTGCATTTTTCTACTTCTGCACCACTTCTGATTCTGATTCTAATTCTGCATGTATTCTGGTTCTGTATTGAACATCCATGAATTCTGGTTTGCTGGTATGCTTCTGATCTGGTATGAATTCTGGTAAATTTTACAGTTTATGAGGCTAGTACCATGTTGGTTGTGGTTATGCAATGGTTACAGGTTATCATCTGGTTCTGCACATGGTTTTGCTGGATTTTGGTGGACACATGGTTTTGTAGATGTGTTACCCAAGCAACCAACTTAATTCTCAGCTGGACACATGGTTCTGCAATGGTTAATTCTCAGTGTACCTCATATATTATAGTTATATTCAGCTGACTTTTTACCTACTGCAGTGGAGCAGAATTTTGCTGAAGAATCAATGCTTGAATGTTTTACCTACTGCAGTGGAGGAGCAGAATTTTGTTGAAGAATCATGTAGAGTACATGATCCTGATGAAATATTTAATGTTGCTGCCTCTGCTTTACTGGAGCTAAGAATTGATCATATTCAAAACATTGCACCATTCTTAGATTAGCAAGCAGCACTCCAGTAGCAGCAATCATCATCAACAAAATTCCATTCCAAGGTTTGTACCATTTTATCCTTCTAAGTCAAACATCTCAAACATTCCAAGTAGAAGAAATTCCATTTCAAGTTCTGTACCATTTTATCCTTCTAAGTCAAACATCTCAAACATGTCAAACAAAATTCCATTCCAAGTTCCATTCCAAATTCCATTCCAAGTTCTGTACCATTTTATCCTCCTAAGTCAATCATTTTATCCTTCTAAGTCAGCCAAAATCCTGTACCATTCATCTCAAACATCTCAAACATCCCAAGTTCCCAAATTCCATTCATAAAAACCATCTAAAATCATTACATTAAATCCATAAATCCATAATAACATTAAATCCATAAATCCATAATAACATTTAATCCATAATAACATTACATCATAATGTACAAAAGTACAGAAAATACAATCAAATACACCATCGCCTTCAAAATATTTTCCACCATTCGAAGCCTTCGACCATAGTCATCATGTTCATTTTCCACGTCATACAGCCTCCTCCTCAGTAGAAGAAGAAGCCATTTCTAAATCTGCATACACAATACAATACAGACAATGTAAATCAGATTTATCATATAAAGTTTAAATCTTTACTATATACTTTAAATTCTAAACGCGGTTCTGGATTTTTTTTTTTGAGTATTTTGCTTAGAGTTATGAAATTAGGGAAGAATATTTCTAAGGGTACTGCACATGAGATGAGACACACTGTGACAGCCTTTACATTGTACCCTAGAACCCTTATTCCCTTACTACTATCTTACAACATGAAAGCGAATGATACAAGCACACACATTCACAAAAGTGGCCTGCACAATTCTTGTGGTTTACCTGGTTGAAACAGAGTCCCAGACCCCCTGCTATAAAAGTCAGCATACTTGATCATGAACATGCCACAATCCCAACTGCCCCCCAAAAAATAAAAAGATCAGTCATTTATCTGTAATTTAGAAACATTAATAAGCTCAGATGTCAATTTTTCCTTTTCACTTGGGGAAAAAAAAATCACTTCAGCAACTTCCTACTTATTAAGTTGATGCAATTAAAAATTCAGTAGTTTACCAACATAATAACGTGGCTGTCATTGACCACCCAAAAACCAAATAGCTGCAAAGCTAATTTCAATATACAAATGGAGAAAATAAACTCCAAGACTTCTACATCAGCTTAAACATATCTCCTCCTTTCTTTAACTATTTTTTTTCTTCTTTTCTTTGTGAAATATATGCTTTTGGCCATACAAATTCATTCCACTTAACAACAAATTTTCTTTTTCGTAAGTCCATTTGCTAATCTAGAATCTTCAAGTGATTAATTGTGAAAGAAAAAGAAAGTCGAAAAGCATACACACCCATTTTCCTGTTTAGGAAGATCCAAGAAGCCTAAACTGATTGAACACACATATATATGATCTGCCAATCAAAAAACACATACATATGATCTGTTAAAACAATCACTCATTTGAAACATTGACATTATTTCAAAATTCTGTCCTGTAGAGTAGTGTGTACAATACAAAATTAGCATCTAGCATATATCCTTTATGATCTTATTCAATAGAAGCAAGAGGATTGATCGTAAGGAATGGGGCAAATATGCAAACTTGACAATAAAATTAGCTTCTCTACGGGCAAATATGCCCCGGAAATTACTATTAGTTGTAGGCACTTGTTCAAACAAAATTTGGTTTGTTTAGTTATTGGCTTTTTGCTTGCAAAGCTGTGTAATGTTTTCCATGAATTAGATTCAATAATTAACCATTGGGTGTTAGCTTGAATAGTCCAAATTTCAGCTGTATTGTTACTTGTACCAATGGGATATTCGAAAGCTTAAATGCAGTGACCAGTATTATCTCTGAAGATGCCACCAATGCTTGCTCGACTAGGGTTACCTTGACAAGCACCATCCGTGTTGAGTTTGTTAACCGAGAGTGTGTACTTTAAAAGTGTTCATCAGAATAGAGAGTGCAAACTTAGCAGCATATGATATCTTGTGAAGGTGTAAAGGTTGATTTTCAAGAAGCATTTTATTCCTAGTTGTCCACATTTGCCAAGAGTAAGAAAAGTTTAAGTGAAGCATGATTGGTAAGGTTTAGATTTAGTCGAAATGATAATGCCATTAGGGAAATAATTGGATTTAAACATCAAAGCCCATAAAGATTCAGAATGTCTCAATAAGTGCCATCCCAACTTCATCATGTAGGGCTGGTTAAGCATCGTTAGGTTTTAATGCCCAATCCTCCATAATTAATAGGGCGACAAACCGTGGACCAAGCTGATGTACTTCGTCGATAATATCCCAAAATGTTGATTTAGAAACTAGTGACCAGTTTCTAGCAATTGATAAATTGAATACATGCATCTACCTAGTTGAAGACAGCAATCTAATTCTGCAGAATATGATACAGTTATTTACAATTAATCTCATGAGCCACTGCCAGAGACAGACAGAGAGAGAGAGAGATTATGCACAATTTATATATTAATTGAAAACTTAAATCAAGTATAGTTATGCACAATTTATATATTAATTGCAAACTTCAGTCAATGAATCGAATGTACAAATATTTGTTTGACTAGAAGGGATTAGAAAAGCTTAATAGAACCTGTCCAATTAGGGAATATAATACATGGGATTTGGGAGCTTGAATGAGCAGATGGAAACTGATGAACCCAAAAGATCGCTCCATTGGTCTCCAGAGTTGCCCAAAATCCGGTATCCCTCTTCCACCATCTCATTCCTCTTCTCCAACTTGTATATTGTTGCTAGCTTCCCATGGTCCTCAGTTGCTCTGCACGGTTTAAGACACTTGAAATTTAGTAAAAATATGCAACAAAGGGGACCATCTCTAATTTAATATTAAAAATAAAAACCATATTTAAATTGGAGGTTTAATTCCCCATCAAAGAAGGCCCATAAAATTTTATTTATTTATTTTTGTTGATAAATCAGAAGGCTCATCATGTTCACCCTTCCACCATTGAAAATTAATCTGTGGCCCAAAAAACACATTAGACAAGATCATAAGGAAATTGAATTCATCCTATGAGAGGGACAAGTTAGTCACTCTTTAAAAAAATTGGCAAAAGTTGCCTTTTAGTATTGAGTAAAATTGAAATAACTTTCTTTATAAAACTAATGCTATTAAAGCAGATGAATATATTCTATAGACCATCACATCAGTGTAACATTTGAGGTACAAATTTCATAATATGAGTAGTGACAATTAACTAGCTCCTAATATCAAATCTTCTAGGAAAAAATTATTACTGTTAGATCACACAAGGTAGGGCTGTAAAGGAATTGGCTATGGGCTAGCTTTAGTTGAGCCAAATTCAATTGAAGAAGAAACAAATCAGATTGGAATTTAATTTACATCATTAATTTCGCCGTTAATTCAACAATTGCTGCCACATTCATGAGTCTAGATTTGGTTTGCAATATGTTTTCAACAGGACTTGACAGAATTATTAAGTCACAAGAACCAAAGAACGAAAACAAGGATGTTTGTGTGTAAAAAAAAAAAAATCAAGTATGCATTTTCCCATTTGTACAGTGCATGCATGCACAAGCAGCGATAGATGCATAACTAGATTGAGGTTTTATTCACTGAATTAAAAAATATCCAATTTGATTCTTTTGTCAATGGACATATTACATCACATATGCGACTGGAAGGAAATATTTCCTGGTGTATAATCGTGCAATTATTTATAAGCATTTTAAATAGTAGTAGTTGCATACATGAAAAAAAGAAGAAGAAGAAGAAGAAGAAGAAGAAGAAGAAGAAGATAGCAAACCATATTTACCGGAAACCTTTTCTTATGATGGAATTTTGTATTCTGTAAACCCTATATATGAGAAAATTCTAATAAAACCTAAGGAACCATTTTCATGTTTATTTCCCAAACTTCTATGTTCCAAACTTACTATTGATTTCTAGTAGCAGACAATAATACCACACATCAGAAAGAAAAAACCCTAAAGCCTATGACTAGTCAAACATCATCATTATGGGCTCTAACCTAAAATAATGACATATAGAAAAAGAAATTACTAGATCATTGTTTTGTATACAATCGTTTCAATATGATTCAAAGACCCACATCAGAAGGCATTGTTAACTAGAACTTCATACCCTAATGTAGTGATGAGGAAAAATTGGAAAGTTTGATTTTGAATCTAAGATTTGAAAATTGGAACACTTCCAATCTAGGTCTAGAAAGTATAGGAACATCGTCTCTGTGATATATTCTTATAAATGTGACATGAAATTTGGGGATGCTTTGCAAATTTTCTAAGTTTCTAAGCTATGTAACAATTTTTCATTTTTGTAATTCCCCTGATGTATACTAAAATCCTAGCCAACAAAGACTGATAACAAGTTTGTTCATTTGAATAATTCTACAAGAAGATAAATTCAACTTTGAAAATCAAAGAAGATGTGCAGCATCTTAAACAAAAAAAGTAGAGTTCGCAGTAAAAAATTTAGATATTAATATCTGTAAAATAGAATTGACTAGATCAATAAAATTGCAATAAAACAGAAGTCATTCAAGACAATACTTCTATGATATGTGAGTTTGTTCATTCAAACTAAGATTTCATGAATGTAATGCTGATATTAAACATATGTTGCTTAACAAGAAAAGGTTGTACCAAGTGCACACGTTTTTCTTAATAAAATAAAAAATACATTTTTTTTTTTCTTTTTTTTCTGGAGAACCCAAAATGTTAGCCACTAGCAATAGTTGATAGTTAAAAGATACGCAAAGCTAATAAGAAAATTATAATGATCTATCAAGCAAAATAAAAGGCATTACATCAAACAAGTTTATCCTGTTAAATCATAAACATAACAAACCCTATCAGCAATCTATGACAAAGAACAGTTTGAAAACTAACCTCAATATGAGCTTGTCCCAATCCTGAAAGCCCGAATTGATCAAATTTGCAACAGTAACACCTCTTTGCTGTTCACTGCGCCTGGTAAGCAAGAAAACCTTGAATCCCAACTTCAGAACCTCTTCATAAAGCTTCAGACTGGACTCTATTGGAGGTGCCATAGCCTTGTCAACCCACTTATCAAACTCCACACCATCAAAAACCTCTAACCTACAAAATTCCACCAAGAACCCATCTCAGAATTCAATCAATTTCTCATAACTACCCATCTCCCATGCTCAAATGGATTTCCTTCAGATCCAATAAGGCCAAAGGGTTAATTTTATCCCTTATCTATCACCAATTTTTCTAATTTATCCCTAAATTATTAATTTATCTATTTAGTCTTTAAAGTTTATAATTTCAGTTCATATGAGACGATTGGAAAAATCAGTAGCAATTGACACCTAATTTGATGGGTAAAAAAATCATTTCATAATTTGAACAAATTAAAGCATACCATTGAACATTGATTTATGTTGTTCGGATTGTAAATGTCAAAGCATCCGACTCAAAACCAATTGACAAGGGCTTCTCAAGTATATCAACCAAGCTTGGTTGGGTTATAGAGACATTGGACAGGTCTAATAGTAATATTCTCCTTTTGCCTATCAAATTAGGCTTCAACAGTTACCGAGTTGTACAATCGTTTTCAATCAAATCACATAAACTGAAATAATAAATTTTAGGTACTAAATAAATAAAAGTGATAATTGAGGGATTAAAAAAAATATATTGTAGTTTAGGGGATAAAGGCAAAATCAACCGGCCAAATCAAGAATTAAATTTGAAAATTAGAAATTGCATTTAGTCCATTCTTTATCAACATTTAAGCAGTGTTTGGATGGAGGGAAAAGAAAAGTGCAGAAAAAAGTGAATCGAAACACAACCCAAAAGCATAGCTAATGCAATTAAATCGAAAATTTAAGAAAATCTGAAGAACATTACCCAAAACCATGATCAGCATAGTAAGGAAGATTCGAAAGCAGAGTCTCATCGATATCAAATACCCAAACATCCTTCACATCTTCACCCAATTCAACGCTCTGCGCATACTCTAGAGCCTCTTTCAATCTAATATACAAGCATAGAAATCAAGTAATGACATCTCCATAGAAGACAAAGAAACAGCAAAGTGAAAGCAATTAAAGGAATGTGATATGACAGAACCGATGTTAATTTTGAATGAGAACAAATATCAGATATTCATTCTTTACGGTTACGGTTTTGAAATCAAAGCCCCAATGGCACAACTATCTTGGGTGGCTATGGATATTAATTTTGACTGATAAAAAAAATTAATAACAGATATTCAATGGTTAGGGTTTTGAAATCAAAGCACCAATGGCACATTTAGATGAAGCTTAGAGTTAGCAACAAACCTGAACGACGGAAAGAGTTCTTGAAAAAATTCGATTCGACTGGAAGGGAAGGGAAAAGACGATGACTAGGTCTTTGGTCACAAACCCATGGTGGAGACGTCCAGAGAGTGAGAGCTTGCGAAGAAGATGTCGACATGGCTGAAGCCCGGATCGCCGACGAGGCTGGTGGTCCTTGGAAGCTTCAGCTATGGCGGAAGAGAAGAGGGAGGAGAAGAGCCAAGAGGCCAAACACGACTGATTCAATTTTGTTTTCCTTCCAACCGGCTACACCGGTTGCCTATTTGAGAGTTTAATTATTTGAGTAATTTAGTTATGACTTGGTTATGAGGTAATATGGTATAAATAAATAACTAAATATAACTAAGTTATGAGTCAATATGATAGTGGTTATGACTAATATGATATTGATTATGACATAAAATCATATAAGTTCATAACTAAATGTATAGTACATCTAAATGTACCATAGCATCACCCATTTGATGAGTTCAAATAATAATAAAAAAATGATAAATCCCACATGGGTATGGGCAATCATTGATTTGCACATGCCGTTACTTCCATTACTTCCCTTTGAAGACCAAAATCTTCTCCCTTCCAATATTTTAGTAGATTTTGGTTGGATACCTTTCTTTTTCTTTTCTTTTTTTATAATTTATTTATGAGCTTCTGTATTTAGCATAAATCCAAAAAAAAAACTTGCTTTGTCTTACATTGTCCTAAACCCATCACCCTCTATACTCTCTCTCTCTCTCTACAAAACTATAAATTTAATTCTCAGATGTGTAGAGGGTATCATTGTAGACATGGGTTCTTGCGTTTCAGTGAAAAAGAACTCTCAATCAGTTCAATCACCCATTAAGAAAACGGTGGTGCTAGAGACCACTAATTTAGTGGCTCTAAACCCACCACTAATGAGGTGGCAAAAAAAAAAAAAAAAACAATACAAAGGCCCTGTTTGTCAGGGCTTAATTTCAACTTTCAACTTAATTTAAGCTGTTTTGATATGTTTGGGTTAGCTTATGCTTATAGCTTATAGCTTTGTGGAAGCTGAAAACCAGCTTATTCTGTGAGCTGGACTGGATATGCTTTGAGAATAAGCTGGAAATCAGCTTAAGCTGAAAGTTATAAGCTATAAGCTGTTTGGGCATAAGCTATAAGTAGGCTCCCACAGCTCTGCCAAACAGGGTTAAACTGTGGCAGTGGATGGAACCCACTGCCACATTACTAGTGGTAGCTCTGATTAGAGCTTCCACTCATTTTCCTTAAGAAAAACACACTCAACACTAAACAAATCCAGCCTCAATCCTCTTCTCTGGCCAATGTTTCAACTTTTGGAGACTTGGGTATGATTCTGATCTTGATTACTCAACTAAGGTTTAAATTTTTTGATTTCTTTCCCCTGTTTGGTTCTTGAGAAAAAAATTAGGGAAAAGAAAAGAATTGCAAACTAATCCTTTAACAAAGTAAGCTACTCTTTAGTTATTTTTTGAGCATTTTTTCTTTTGTTAGCTAACTTTGATATGTTCTATGACATGTTTGCTTGTTTTTCCAATGATTTTTATCCGAATCATAGTATTCTGAGATGTCTTTTGTTTTGATTCTTTTAGCATAATTCTGATTCTTCTTGTGAATTAATTTATATCTTCTATGAAATGTTTGTTTGTTTGTTTTTCCAATGATTTTTATCCGAATCATAGTCCTTATGTCTTTTCTTTTGATTCTTTTAGCATAATACCGATTCTTCATCAGAATTACTTTATATTTTCTTCTAGTGAAATCTATATTATAAGTTGATTACAACCATGAACTACCAAATTTTAGGAGAATTCATTCGTTTGGAGTGTCAATTTAGTGATTTAATTGTTTTTGGAAAAAAAAATATTTATTCAATTTCTTTTTGGTCAGAATTTGATTTTGTCAATTTTTTTTTATACATATTTCATTTAATTTATTTTCCTTAATTGCAAATTTCTTAATGGAGTATGAGTATCAATGTACTTAATGGCTTGGTAATAGTAATAAAAATTTAGATTCTCTCTTCTTTTCTTTTTCTTTTATTTTATTTTTTTCTCCAATTCCTTGGCTATTCATGTGAATGAACCGTTTAATCTTGATATTCTTAGTGAATTAACGGATTTAATCTACATTTGATCATATTCTACCTAAGATCACTAAAATCAGAGTAAATTTTTTTCTGTATTTATGTTTTATTAAAGGAAGTATTATCATGTTGACAGTAAATATGCTTGTAATAACAACACCATTGTAATAATTACTTAAATTGTTTTCATAAATTTTTTCCCTTGATGGAAAATGAATCTGGTCCAACATATTTTTGTGAAGTAATCTCATCTAATCTTATCAAATGATTATTTGATATGTATTTCTCAATGTAGGAGATTGTAAATTTGTAATGAGACACACCAAGATTGCATATATATATATGTTTATCTTATATGAATTTGTTATTGTGACTTGGGCAGAAATAACCTCTCTTTACACACACACATTTGATTTTTGTTGGCAGTTGTGGGAGTTTTAAGCACTACAACAAGGGATAGCAATTTACTCTGTCCCAATCCCCCCTCCCACTTATATATATTAAATATTTTTGTATGTATTTATATCTATGTACAATTTAAATTTCAAAAGATAAAATAGGAGTAACTAGGGGTGCAATTTGGGTGGGCTCAACCCGAGCAACCCGAGCCCAGTCTGAATTTTTTTAGGGCTTGGACAAAATATTTTCAAATTCGGTACGGGTTTGGGCAAAAATTCAGAAGCCCGAATTAAATTTGGGCGGGCTTGGGCAAAGATATCAAACAACTCGAGCAACCCGAAACCCGAATTATACATATATAGATATATAAAAATATTAAATATAAATATAAATTATTAGTCATTACATGATATTAAAGTAATTTATATTATTAAATCATATTGAATATATATTATATATACAAATAACATAAAATCTTACTTTTTTCTTTTTATTTTCACTCATAAAATGTAAGGACTACTATAGTGGCATCTCTCTTACATTATATAAATTATTTGTTTTGATGGTATTAATGATTTTCTATAATAAAAACAATAATAAAAATAAAAAAATAAAAATAAAAAACTGAAATTCATTTACAATTCGGGCAACTCGGGCAATTCGGGTTTAGCTCGGGTCGGGCTTGGGCAGACAACCTCGGATTACAATTCGGGCTTGGGCAAGTCTCAGCACAATTTGGACTGGGCTTGGACAACCTCCCAACCCGACCGAACCCGCCCGAGTTGCACCCCTAGAGTAAACTACCAAAATATTAGCCTCATTTTACAATTTTATCTCTTACCTGTCTCTCTACACTGGTATTTGATGCTTGTCAGACCTATCAATGGCTGGTGGGAGTTTCTGGCACTAGGACAAGAAATAGTAACTTGTATATATTTAAATTTCAAAATACAATAGGATTACCCTAATTTCGCATATTTATCTCTTCTCTTATCGAACTTCTTTTAACTATTATTACTCATCAGATGAATACAGAACATATTGGTTAACTATTTTTTGGACTTCAATATTAACTAGTGTTCTTGCTATTTTATGCAGGGAGTAAAGAGGAGAAGTTTTTCGATTCTCAACTCTGGTTAGAATTCGACTCTGAGAATTTCTTCAGCATTAATGGTGGTAAGATAACTCTAATCTTTCGGTTGCAAGGAAGCATTCTAGTTTGCATCAACAACTAATAATGAATTACTTTCAGATTCATTCTTTTTTTTTTTTAACTTCTGTTTTTGACTAGTTTGTAATATCTCAAGCAGATTTTACCCCATCTCGTGGCAACACACCCGCCCATTGAAGCAGATTCATACAAACATCTCAGCCTGGTTTCTCCATATCCGAACTTTCTCCAACCGATAATGTGAAGAAACTGGCTGACCTTTTCAGCGAGAGCTTCTATGAGAACCAAGTCGATGAATATCAAAATTTACAAGAAAGTAAGACTATTACTTCCGATCAAAAGCCAGAAGACAAACATACAACACGAATAAATGGAAGCCCTCAAATTTCTGAAGCAATTTCTGATTTCAGTAATGAAATGGCTCAGGGGAGAGTTCACAAATCTGAGAAACAGAAATTGTTGAGGTCAGTATCATGTTGCCTACCTAGTTTGGCTCGAAACCTGAGCTTCTATGAGAGGAAGAAGAGGTTGAGCCCAAACGATAGTATTGGAAGATAAGCCAAGATTTTCATCGTCCATCCCATTTGTTGGAAGTTTCCCATATGAATTGGCATGATCTCGTTTGTTGGAAGTTTCACATATGAATTGGCATGATCACGTGAGAATTGTATCATTTGCAAAGTTACTTGTCCTTTCTCTAGCACGGTATCAGAGCTATTTGTGAATTTGGTTGGGAATGATCTCACATATGAAACGAAGAAGTTAAATATTTGTTCGATCAATGTCTAATGTTGTGTTTGGTTGGGAGATTTAGAAAGAGATTTAGAAAGAGAAAGGGAAAAGGTACTTGAAATTTTTACGAATTTCTCTTCAAATCTCCTAACCAAACATAGTGTAAAGGAAGAAAATGTACTTAAAAAGGTATATACGTCTAGAAAAAATACATACGCTAAAAAGATAAAACCACTACATCGACTTATTTTCATTTTATTTGGAATTTTTTCAAATTTGTGAGTAATAGTCAGAACAGAGATGGCTATTGCTGAAATAGATTTTTTCATCTTTTTTAGTGTAAGAGTAATCAGTTTGTTTTCGGACTGTTTTCAAATCAATGTTTAATTCAGAAGTAAGAGAAGTAATAAAGGTGATCATAACATCACATTTTCATGGAAATTCTTCAATATTATTTACATATTCGACAAATTAGGAAAGCAAAGTACAATCTGGAAAAACATTAACATAGCAAAACAACTTGGGAAAATCTATGCTTTTAGAGGCACATCGTAAGAAAATTTATATAAAATGGTTTTATGAAATCATCCTTCCTTCCTTTTGTGCCTGTAACCTTGTTTCAAGTTCACTGAAAACAATGACAACAAAATCAAAAACAAAAAGACAACTAACAAATACTTGTTTCTTTATAATCTCAGATACAGGGCAGAAAATAAAAATAGAGCCAAAACCATTACCAGAAGTAGACACCAAAATAACCGTCTCTATGTCGTCCTTTGAAAACGAGCCACATTTACTGCAATGACCACAAAGAGCCAATCTTTCACTTCATCTAGGTATCAAAAATAAGCATGTCTCCAAGACCTTTTTAGTACCAAAGTGCCACAAACAACCCAAAATCCTACAATGAATCCAACTCCTGTGCTAAGATCGAACCAAAACTCATCATACTCGTCTTTCTCATTGTCTACCTTTTTTTTTGCCATCTTTGTCTTTTGCATCAACATTAGTTGCAATGGAACACTTGGTTGACAATGGGAGCCCACAAAGTTCCGGATTACCTTCATAAATGGATGGATCATTGAAAGTCTGGAACTGATTGGTTGAAGGAATTGACCCAGAAAGGTTGTTGTATGACAAGTTCAAATGGCTCAGCGATGTTAAAGAAGACATGGTTGAAGGAATTGAACCAGAGAGGTGGTTGCTCGAAAGGTCTAGCGTTTCTAACCATCGCAATTCTCCAATTTTCCTTGGTATCTTTCATGTCAATTGGTTTCTTAATAAATTCAAGGTACCCAAGTCTGATAGATTTGCTATCTCTTCTGGGATTTCCCCAGATAGATTATTGCTCGAAAGGTCCATAACATTAACGAGCTCCAGTGTGATGGTATACCCAAATTGTCTTCCTTTCACTACCAAATCCATTTGATGAATATAAATCACCTGACATGGAAATGCAAATGGAAATGGCAATGCAGTATTGGAAGAGGTGAAATGATTAAAGCTATGCATAACCAGTTCCATGAATGGAACCCACTTGAAACCCTGGTACCAGGTCACATGAACACTTGATGCTAAGGATGCCACAAATACATTTAAGAAGAACTGGACAATTATTCATGATTCACAAAATAGCATTTCACAAAACAAATCATATCGTATCATTCTGAAAATACTTATAATCAAACATAGCTTTATAGAGTTGTTACTTGCAGATAGCTCCAATAGTAGAACAGATCACTTGGACAAAACAAACTGATCAGGTGGGCGATAACACATGATAGATACACATTTGAACACACATCCCGTAGGTGCTTAACTTATCATTCTTCTTTCTTAATGTGTGTTTCTAATTCTTATCCTCATTATTATAGCTTAATCATAGCCTAGGAATGTCTAGAATGTAATGAGGATGCAAACATGTACTTTGAAAACTCTTACAAAATTTTGGAAAGCAGGGCAGTTGCTTAAGTAAAGCTTTGGTCACTCGAGCGGTCTGCAAAGTCTGCAAAAGTACTGGGTGCTTGATTTTCATGCTCGACAGTCGCTCGAGCCAAGTATTGAGAAAAAGAATGTTTGCTTGGGCGCACAATCAGTCGCTCGAGCCACCATGCAATTGTCTGCAAAACTACTAGGAGCTTGAATTTTACGCTCGAGCAACGGTTTGGTCGCTCGAACGATGTGGCCAAATTATGGAATTTCTAGATTGTTGTTCCAAGTTCAAAAATCAAATTCCAAAGCTTCAAAGCTCATTCTTTTGGGCCAAAACTTAAGAAAACTCTTGAAAACTCATAGAACTCTATGAATTGAAAGTCGTTTCGCAAAATCAAGTCCCAAAAGCAAGTCAATTGTTCACAATCAAAGTTGAAACTTTATATATATATACATGCACTAACTCAAAATCTTTGGTTCCAAAACATGTTCAAATGAAGCAAGAAGAGAAGAATCACGTTGAATTTTCAAAATCCTGCAAGTATATGCCGATGCATGTAAGAATTCTTGGAGAATAAACTCAAAACTTGATAAACCATGCATGCATGCATGATTTAATCTCAAATTCCATCATCTAAGTTAGATTCTTATGTTTAAACACTTAAACCTCTTGAATTCAACCACAAATGTCTTAAATACCAAGTTTAAGAGTATGATCCTTACCTACACTCTTCAATTAGACCCTTAGAAGTTAATTCTTGAGCTAGCAAGTCAATTCTCCAATTTTCTTTCAAATTCCTCTTCTTCTAGCTTGAATTCAACCTCTCTCTCTCTCTCTCTCTCTCTCTCTCTCTCTCTCTCATTTTTGGAGGTCAAGAAATGAGGATGGAGTGTACATATGAGTGGATTCTTGATCAACATAGGCCATATATAGGCCTACTTAACTTACACTAATTAATTTGATTAGCCTTAGTTTAGTTTAATTAATTTATTCTAATTATTTGACTCCGAATCGAAATCTAATTAAACTTACCAGAAAATTCTAAATAATACATAAACATAGTCAATTTCATGTTCAGATGCCAATAAGGCCTTCAATTCGCGTATTGAAACAAAATTTCAGAAAGATATTCCTATCATAGACAGATATACACACAAATAACACATGACACATGTAATTAACTTAGGAGTTCATCTTAATTACTTGTTACGCATTTTTAATCAAGGATTATAGGTTAATCACAGGTCAGGGTTGTTACACTGGAAAAGATTACTTTTTTATGATGATTTTGTGTAGATCATTAAATTGGTAGAGAAGGAAATGTAGTGTAGGGTAGATTTGTTTAACAAGTATGTGTATCAATCTGCTTTGTGATTTGATTAGAAATAGCTTTTGCTTGTTGGAAGGGTCGTCAATGGAGTTGTGGTTTGTTGCCATGGGTGGGTGTGTGGAAAAGTTGAGTCTATGAAGGTTTGAAGCTGTGGAAAATCTATAGAAAATTCTATTTTTACACACTTACTTACCTCAGTGCACATCATTTCTCAATGCACACACTTATTAATTTGGTTTTTGGTTAATTCTTCTCATTCCACTCACCTGATGTTCTAATTATGTCCTAACTCATATTCGTATACACACACCACCTAAACCCTCCTTCCATACACTTTTACCCCCTCTAACCAATATATAAGTTAATAGGCACCAAATAGAACCAAAGCTCCAACCAAGTTAGTTAAATTGTGAATATTGTTCTCTCTCCTCTTATATTATTATTATTATTATTTTTATTTTTAAATTTGTTTATTAAAGATGTATGCTTTTGTATTTATATATTTATATATTTTGATTTACTTTTTGTTCCTGTAACTGGTTTATTTTATTTATTTAAAAAATTTTCTTTTGTGCAATTAATTAGGAACTTTGTGATGTCTAAATAATACATGAAGTGGGATAAGAGTGAAGGGAAAAAAAAAAAAAAAAAAAAAGGAAAGAGAGAGAGAGAGAGAGAGAGAGAGAGAGAGAGAGAGAGAGAGAGATAACGGAGTAGACTGGGAGATTACATATATGACATCACACCAAAATCACCACTGAACAACTCCCCAATCCACCTCCAAACAGAGCTTTTCCAACCAAATAGCAGGAAATTTATGTCATTGACATAAAGATCTAATTCACGTGGCCCTTTTTGCTTGACCTCGTTGAATCCAATTAATTGAAGTTTCAATTGGAAGGGGAAAACAGAGGATGGGGTGTTCAAAGGATTTGGGTTTTGCAAAGGGAAGTGAAGGATTTGGGTCTTGCTCAAAAGATGTGTATCGATATTTTTTATTTTTATTTTAAAAAGATGTGTATTGAAAACATTTTGATATAATAGTTTGGGTGTGTTTTGATGTCTATTATAGTAATTTTCCTTTAAGGTACAACCGTCATTAAAATAATATTTCATTAAGTGTGTACGCAGAGGTAAATAAGTGTGTGGAAATATAATTTTCAAAATCTATTTAGGTGGTGTGTATACAAGATGTGAGTTAAGGTTATAATTGGAATATGTAGTGTATGGAATGAGGATAATAACATATAATTAAATTCATAAGTATGTGCATTGAGATATGATATGCACAAAAATAAAAAGAGTGTGTGAAAGTAGAATTTCCTAGTGATATGATTAGATGTTTTAACTTACTAACTTTTTTAACCCCAACTCAATGGAGCCTTAGCTAAAAATAATACTTACTAAAAGTCATAACTAGGGGTGCTCGCGGTTCGGTTTTGAACGGTTCGATTTGCGGTTTGGACCCACCCACATATGTGCGTTTTGGGAAAAATTGAATCCGCAACCACCCACAGTACGGGTTGCGGTTTGTGCAGATAGGGTTTGCGGATGTGCGGCTGATTGCGGGCATTGGACTTTTTTCTGTGAAATTTATTTTTGGGCCATTTTTTTCCCATTTTCTAAAATGCTCAACATTAATAATTAATGAATTAAAACTTATAAAATAAAAAACAAAACAAAATCCTAACACAAGTAAATCATTCAAAATCCTAAACTTTTAAATAAAATCATAAATTAACATAGGCACATCTTTTAAAATTCTAAACTAAATCATCAAAATTATTCACTACCCAACAATACAATTAAAGTAAAACCGTTCAAAATTCTAAACTTATCTAAAAGTAATTATTCGTTAACTTTTACATTCATCTAAAATGTAATAATAAAATAACAATAAATTGTTGTCAAATTTCATCCAATTCAAACCCATTAAGAGATTAGTTTGGTTTGTTGGGAAAAAATGTCAAGGATAAGATGAATGAAATCAGCGGTCTAGGTTTTAAGGAAGAGAGGGAAAAAAAAAATTCTAAGTGCGGATGGGTTCTTACGGGTGCGAGTAAAACCCACAACCTACAATAATGTGCAGTTCGGATAACCCTATGCCCAACCCTAGTCGCAACCGTGTTGTCTTAGGATTGATTGTGAATTACAGTTCACCAAATAAATTAAAATCACTATGTGGTGATGACTTATGATTGCATTTACATGTGGAGATAAAAATAAAGAGCAATGATAGAGAGCTCTATTATTTGAGTTCTAAAAAGAACTCTACACATGTGACAATAAAAACAAAACAAAACAAACAAACCCAAGGCACACACAACACATCACAGGTGGGCTCCACTCATTTAGATTTCCTCTAAAACTCTCTTTCTAGAACTCTCAATCTTTATTCAAAAATAAATAAATCAAGATTTTAATTTAAGTTTTTTATTATTAAAATTTTGTAAAATAAAATATGGGAAAATTATTGATAAATCCCATTTAGAAGTGTTTTAACCCAAGAAGTCCATGAAGGAATTTTAAAACCCATTTAGTCCCATGTATGTATAGTTTTATTCCATGAAGTCCTTTTTCTTAATTTACACTATTTTCTTAGACACTTATGCCCTTATATTTAATTTTGATACCCTTATAAATATTTTTTGAACGGTTAGTAATTTTATGATGTGAACATTCATATTTTAAAATTCACATTGGTAGGAATGTAAAATTGGCCCGTGAGCGGCCCGAAACCCGCCCGCGAGTCGGGGCGGGCCCGGTCTGTTGACAATGTGAATATTCACATTGACATGTTAACATTCACATTAATAGGAGTGTAAAATTGGCCCGCGTCCCGTAGCAGCGTGAAACCCGCCCGCGGTCCATAGGCGGCCCGGGGCGGGCCCGGTCTGGCCCATTGACAATGTGAATATTCACATTGACATGTTAACATTCACATTGATAAGAGTATAAAATTGGCCAGCGGCCCATCGGCGGCCAAAAGCCCGCCCGTAGCTCGGGGCAGGCCTGACCCGGCCCGTTGACAATGTGAATATTCACATTGACATGTTAACATTCACATTGATAGGAGTGTAAAATTAGCCCGCGCCCCGTGGCTGCCCGAAACCCGCCCACGGCACATAGGCGGCCCGGGGCAGGCCCGGCCCGACCTGTTAACAATGTGAATATTCACATTGACATGTTAACATTCACATTGATAGGAGTGTGAAATTAGTCCGCGTCTCGTGGCTGCCCAAAACCCGCCCACGGCGAGCCCGGCCTGGCCTGTTGACAATGTAAATATTCACATTGACATGTTAACATTTACATTGATAAAAGTATAAAATTGGCCAGTGGCCTAGGGCAGGCCCGACCGGGCCTGTTGACAATGTGAATATTCACATTGACATGTTAACATTCACATTAATAAGAGTGTAAAATTGGCCCGCAACCCGTGGGCGGCCTGAAGCCCGACCGTAGCCCTAGGCGGGCTTGGCCCGACCCGTGACAATGTGAATATTCATATTGACAATGCTTATATGATCTGCACGTGGGTCTTTATGACCATCTCAAGTGAATGTGGGTCTTTACGACCATCTCAAGGGAATGTGGGTCTTTATGCCCAAGTGATTTGTTAGCTAATGGATGTACCACGTATAACTGTTTGAGAAATCTGTATAAGCATGTGAATCTGAATCTATTTCCGATATGAAATCTATTTTTTGAATATGTTTTGGATATCATTCATAGACCCTTTACTCTGTTGTTATTCACTGGGCTCCAGCTCATTAATGTTGGGTATACCTCCTTATTGGAGTGTGGGACCCAGTTGGTTTATTAAAAGAGTTTAATTTGGTTTGGTATTAGTTATAATATATTTTTATATATTATATCTAATTTTGTGGAAACCCAATTCAGTTTGGAAACAACTAAGGTTTTGATAAAAAAAAACCCTAGATTCACAATACATATTTCAGATATTGTTTTTCCCAAGGAAACGGTTGTGCGGCTGCAACAACATTGAAAAACTAATTCGGTTGAAAAATTTGAGTTGGTGTGCTTCGGTTTCGGCTTCATAGTTGGATGTTTTGGTGGAGTTAATTTGGGTCTATTATTTTGGGTCTTCTACAACTTTGTTCTGAAGATTTTTGGTGAGGTCTTTCCTCTTTGTTTATTTGTGATTATTTGGAATTCACCTAAGGGTGGTTTGTGAGACTATTCGTGTCTCGTTTGTAATCGTTTGGAAACTCTTTGGTTGATAGTGGAATCGGATTTCGATCCCGTGGACGTACTTCACATTGAGGGAACCACGTAAAAATTCTTGTGTTGCTTCTGATTTAATTTTTCCCCATTATTTTTTATTCCCATTGATTGATTTACTTGTGGGGAATCACATATTTTCCCTAACAACTGGTATCAGAGCTTACGGTTTATTTGGGTTTATTTATTTGTGTAAATCAATGGAGGGGAATGTGGGTCGCATGTCTAGTTTCAATGGAAGTAATTGGGTAACTTGGAAAACTAAAATGGAGGACCTATTATTTTGTAAAGATTTGTATGGACCCATTGAGGGTGATAGTAACAAATCAAAAGATGGGTTTTTTTTTCAAAGAAAGACATTGAGTGTTATTATTGCCATGAGAAAGGGCACATGAAACGAGAATGACGAAAGCTCAAGAATAAGGAGAAAAGGTGTGACAAAAGTGTGGATAAGAAGTAAGAAGACACAATGGCAATTACTACCGATGATCTCATGATTGTTTGTGAAGATGATTGTATCAATTTTGTGGGCCAAGAGAGTAATTGGGTGATTGATTCCGGTGCTTCTTTTCATGTGACTTCTCGAGTTGATTTCTTCACTACCCACACCAAAGGAGATTATGGTTTTGTTTGAATGGGTAATGAAGGTTTGTCCAAGATTATTGGCATGGGTGGTGTTTGCTTGGAAACAAATTTGGGTTGCAAATTGTTGCTTAAAGATGTGAGGCATGTTCCCGACATTCGCCTCAATTTGATCTCTACTGGGAAGCTAGATGATGAAGGCTTCAACAACAAATTTGGTGATGGAATATGGAAGCTCGCAAAGGGTTCTTTGGTGGTGGCTAAGTGCAAGAAGACTCATACACTTTATTCGATGCAAGGAAAAATTTGTAAAGGTGTTGTCAATGCACTTGAAGATGATACTTCTACCGAATTGTTACATAAGCGGCTTGGCCACATGAGTGAAAAGGGGCTGCAAGTTTTGTTCAAGAAAGAGCTTCTATCCGGTTTAAAATGTACACATCTTAAAACTTGTGTTCATTGTTTTGCGGGTAAACAACATAGAGTTTCTTTTCATAAAAATGTTGCCTCTAGAAAAGAAAATGTGTTGGAGTTGATTGATTCGGATGTTTGTGGTCCTTTAAAAGTTAGAACACATAGTGGTGCACTTTATTTTGTTACTCTCATTGATGATTATTCAGGAAAAGTTTGGGCTTTTCTACTAAAAACTAAAGATCAAGTTCTAGAAGTATTTAAGCATTTTCAGGCCATGGTTGAAAAAGAAACAAGGCAGAAATTGAAGTGCATCTGATCAGACAATGGTGATGAATACATTGGGCCATTTGATGAGTATTGTCGCAGCCAAGGTTTTCGGCACCAAAAGACAGTTAAGAAAACTCCTCAACAAAATGGCGTTGCCGAGAGGATGAACCGCACCATTGTGGAAAGAACAAGGTGTTTGCTTTTACAAGCTAAATTGCCAAGATCCTTTTGGGGTGAGGCAATGAAGATAGCGGTTGACGTGATCAATTTGCCTCCTTCCTATCCTTTGAATGGTGATGTTCCAGAAAGAGTTTGGACCGGTAAAGATGTATCTTATGAGCACTTGAGAGTGTTTGGTTGCCGAGCTTTTGTTCACATTCCAAAAGATGAGAGGTCTAAGCTTGATAGTAAGTCAAGACAATGTATTTTTCTTGGCTATGGGCGTGATGAATTTGGGTATAGATTGTGGGATCTGGTCGACAAGAAAATCATTCGAAGCTGTGATGTTGTGTTTCTTGAAGACCAAACAATTGAAGACTTTGGCAAAGGTGATCAACCGAAGCCAAAAACTAGTGATCTCATTGACATGGATCCATCTCCTTCATCTTTGGTGGATGATGAAAATGGGGGAGATGTGCAACCACCTATTGAAGACGTAGAGGATGATGCTAATCCTAATGAAGTTGAGCCAGAATTGAGGAAGAGCATCCAGCTCAAGAACCGCCACCACAACTTGAGTTGAGGAAATCTACAAGGAACTGACAACCTTCAAGAAAGTATCCTCCCAATAAATTTGTGTTGATTTCCGATCAAGGGGAGCCTGAGAGCTACCAAGAAGCAATTAAGCATGCAAAGAAAGGTGATTGGAAAAAGGCCATGGACGAGGAGATGAATTCCTTGCTTGAAAACTAGACTTATGATTTAGTGAAGTTGCCTAAAGGGAGGAAAATTCTGAAAAATAAGTGGGTTTTCAAATTGAAGAATGATGGCAAGAATCTGAGGTACAAGGCACGTCTTGTTGTGAAAGGCTTTGGGCAAAAGAAAGGTATTGACTTTGACGAGATTTTCTCACCAGTTGTAAAGATGTCTTCTATTCGGGTTGTACTTGGCATGGCTGCAAGTATGAACTTTGAAGTTGAGCAACTTGATGTGAAGACCGCATTTCTTCATGGTGATCTTGAAGAAGAAATTTACATGGAGCAACCGGAAGGTTTTGTGAAAAAAGGGAAAGAGAAATTTGTCTGCAAATTGAAGAAAAGTTTGTATGGTTTCAAGCAAGTCTCGCGGCAATGGTACAAAAAATTTGACTCTTTCATGATGAATAATGGTTTTTCTAAAACCACTTCGGACCATTGTGTGTTTGTAAAAAATTTATCGGATGGCAAATTTATTATTCTTTTGCTTTATGTTGATGACATGTTAATTGTGGGTCAAGATTCTACCATGATTAACAAGTTGAAGTTAGAGTTAAGTAAATCTTTTGCTATGAAAGATTTGGGACCGGCAAAGCAAATACTTGGTATGAAAATTGTTCGTGATCGCAAAGAGGGGCTGATTTGGTTGTCTCAAGAAAACTACATTGAGAAAGTTCTTGAGAGGTTCAACATGAATAAAGCAAAGCCGGTTAGTTGTCCACTTGCGGGTCACTTCAAGCTTAGTTCGAATCAATGTCCTACAAGTGAGAAAGACAAGGAAGAGATGCTAAAAGTTCCTTATGCTTCAGCAGTTGGTTCTTTGATGTAGGCCATGGTTTGTACAAGGCTGGATATTGCTCACACTGTTGGTGTGGTGAGTCGTTTTCTCTCTAATCCGGGTAAAGAACATTGGGTAGCGGTAAAATGGATTTTAAGATATCTTCGAGGGACTTCAAAGGTGTGTTTGTGTTTTGGGGATGGTAAGCCGATGCTTGATGGGTTCACAAATTCTGACATGGCCGGTGATGTTGATTCTAGAAAATCTACTTTGGGGTATTTGATGACTTTTGTAGGGGGAGCTGTGGTATGACAATCTAAATTACAAAAATATGTTGCTCTCTCAACTACCGAAGCTGAATTTATTGCCACTACGGAAGCTTGCAAAGAAGAGTTATGGTTGAAATTTTTTTTGCAAGAGTTGGGTTTAAAGCAAGAAAAGTATGTGCTTTATTGTGATAGTCAAAGTGCTATTCACTTGAGTAAAAATTCTACTTTTCATTTGAGATCGAAACACATTGATGTGAGATACCATTGGCTTTGTGATGTGTTAGATTCGAAATTGTTGCAACTCAAAAAGGTTCACACGGATGATAATATTTCGGATATGTTGACTGAGACTTTGTCGAGGGATAAACATTTGAAGTGTCGAACTTTGGCGGGTATGGTTGATATCTCCACCTAAGTCGGTAGGGGGAGAATTGTTGGGTATACCTCCTTATTAGAGTGTGGGACCCAATTGGTTTATTAAAAGAGTTTAATTTGGTTTGGTATTAGTTATAATATATTTTTATATATTATATCTAATTTTGTGGAAACCCAATTCAGTTTGGAAACAACTAAGGTTTTGATAAAAAAACTCTAGATTCACAATACATATTTCAGATATTGTTTTTCCCAAGGAAAAGGTTATGCGGCTGTAACAACATTGAAAAACCAATTCGGTGGAAAAATTTGAGTTGGTGTGCTTCGGTTTCGGCTTCATAGTTGGATGTTTTGGTGGAGTTAATTTGGGTCTATTATTTTGGGTCTTCTACAACTTTGTTCTGAAGATTTTGGTTCATCTATTTGGTGAGGTCTTTCCTCTTTGTTTATTTGTGATTATTTAAAATTCACCTAAGGGTGGTTTGTGAGACCATTCGTGTCTCGTTTGTAATCGTTTGGAAACTCTTTGGTTGATAGTGGAATCGGATTTCGATCCCGTGGACGTACCTCACATTGAGGGAACCACGTAAAAATTCTTATGTTGCTTCTGATTTAATTTTTCCGCATTAGTTTTTATTCCCATTGATTGATTTACTTGTGGGGAATCACATATTTTCCCTAACAATTAATTTATATATGTATGTAGGTGATCAAGCGCGTGACCAGACTTGAGACTTCCATTCTGGATCAATTCTGTCAGCCAACCACTGTGCCTATAGTGATTTCGATTTTGCTCCAACCTTCGTTGTGTTTCAGACTTGGGTTCTGTGATTGAATATTGTATTCATGTCTTGTTTTTCCCTTTTGACCCTTTGTATGAGTTTTAGAACTTGTTGGGCGAGTTTGGAGCAGGTTGGTTGTTAGTTGGGTTAGATTGTTGTTGCCCAGATTTTGGCTTCTTCGCTCGAACGAGGCTTCTTGCGCTCGAGCGAGCTTTTTGTAATTTGCTCCTTCGCTTGAGCAAGGTTTCTTGCACTCTAGCGAGAATTAGGAGTTCTCAGGTTTCCTTCTAGACGCAGCTTTTCTGGGGAGGATGAAGTTCTTCGCTCGAGCGAGGTTTCTTGCACTCAAGCATGCGTACGCGTCTGTGGCAGACCTGAAGCTTTACATTCTACGCTCGAGCGAGTTCACTTGTTGTGTCTGGTCGCTCGAGCGACAAATCCTTCGCTCGAGCGAAGACCGCGTATATCAGTTCGCAGTAGAGATATTTTATATCACTTTTGATCTTGTTTTTCCCTAAGAACCCTAACCCGTCTCTCTCTCTCTAAAACTCTCTCTCTCTCTCTCTACAAATACTCCTTGATCTAAGCATCTCCTAACCCTAGTCCCTTTGTTAAGAAGGTAGAGCACCTTGAGGGCTCCGTGTTGATCCAAATGGATTGTGGTTTCGGTTTGTTTGAACTGTCTCCATCTTCTCCTTTGGTCTCCTAACGTTGAGGTAGAGATATTCTACATTTTGTTATGAATTTTAACCTAGTTATTTGTTGTTATGAATATATGGTGAGATTTGGGATGTTTGGAGGAAATCTAGGGTTTAGATTCAAATTTAAGAAGAGGGTTTTCATGTGTTGTTGCATATTTGATCATGGGGTTGAGTTATGAGGTTGTTTGGTGTTAAAATGGTGGAATCTAGTTATTTGGTAAAATTTGAGAAAAGATGGAGAATTGCCCTAATTTGAGTTAAATAAATTATTTTGTATAAATGATGAAATTGATATGGGAAATATGAAATTGGGAAGGTGCATGAATGAATGATATAGTTGGATTTGTTAAATCACTCACCTATGGAAATTTGATAAATTATTTGTTTAAAGGATTGTATACCTGTTTAGAAATATCTGTTTTGGGCTATCGGTGAAGGATAGCTATGATTGTTGTAGAAACTGCATGTGGATTAGGTGAATTGAAACCTATCGTTTAATTTACCTCATTGAATGTGATGGTATGGTTGAGATATTGAATATGTGTCGTAGATAGTCATTGTATATGACGATACTTTTAATACATTGTATATGTATCATTGTTTGGGAGGAGATAGGGGATGGACTCCATTTAAAATTAAGTTGGCCGGAGTGTCTAGGGTGAAAGTCCTGAAATCTTGTTTATACATGGGTGCTGATCTCGTGGACGAAATTTTCGTAAAATGGCAAAATTGAAGTGCTTGTGTATAAATGGGTGCCGGTTCCCTCTGATGAGAATTCCGTAAAATGGCTAAATTGAAGTATTTGAATAATAGTTGTATTGAATTGTGAATCACTGAGTTGTAGTCTCATTCGGATTGTTTAGATAACAATGAACTTGTCTCATGAATTGACTCAGAATTAATTGAATAGATGGAAATGGATTGAGATATGGGTATCAGTATTGAATGATCATGGAAAGAATGTAAGTTGGTTATGAGTGTGGAGCTTTTGTCTGACACTTATATCTTAGTTAAACTTCATATATTGTGTTCAAATATCTCTATTGGGCTTTGGCTCACCTTACTTGGGAAACCATTTTCAGGTACCGGTGACATGCCACCTCCAAGGATGTAGCTTGGGAGGATTTAGGAGCTGAAGGCTCTCTTTTGTTGTTTGTTGTTTAGATGTTTAAATGATTATTCAAGCTAAGGGCTTTATATGTATTGAGCTTATGACTCTCTTTTTTGTTGTAACCCAGTGATGTCTTAGAAAGATGTAAGCCCGAAGGGCATTTGTTCATGTTAAACCCTCTTGTATTATCAACTTCATGAAATGAAAGGATTACTTAGACTTTGATTTATGCAATTGTTGTTTATGCTTGAGTTATATCTATGGTATTATTTTGGGGGCGTTACAGTGCCTCACGAGGAGGTTCCTGATATATGGTTGTAATCAAGTTTGTGAAATAGTCTTAAGCTTTTATTTTCTTTTGTTTTTGTTTGAACAACTTTTGTGTAATATATAGCAGGGTTAAGTCCCCTTTTGATTATCTGTACTGATGACGTATGTTGATGTCATAATATATGTATATAAAGTTTGAAATTTTCTGTATCATATAAGTCTGCACAACTCTATTGACGTTGTATTTGTAATATTTGCTTCCACTAGCCCCTTATTTTGTTAATATGTTTCAGAGGCATTCGGTAATCTTAGGATTACTGGTCGGTTATGATACTAAACCTATAGGGGCAGGTTTGGATCGTGACATCCAGTTAATAGTTTTGCCTATCTCATAAGCATACATGTATAGTGCCTATATATGTATGAAGTACTTGTTCTTTTTCTAGGGCAGAGGGGGCATTGTTGGTAGCCATTGAAACCTGAAGGAATTGAAAAATCAATTAGAAAAAATATTCAAAAACGAGAAGTCACTCACCAATCAGAAAAAATATTTCGAAATTACTATACATTTTCGATTCTATATTTCCGAATTATTTATAAATTTTTTATACTTAATTTTTGAATTTTTTAAATTAATTCGGTTATGTAGTTCCAAATGTTTTATAATTTTTCAGTACTTGATATCAGAGTAGTATTTGCAAGCAATGGATAGAGTGTAACAATGGAGTGTAGCAAGTAATGAAGAACAATAGAGGAAGTCAGAAACAATGTAAGAACTAGGTTTTAATTCTTGTTTTCTTTAAAAGATGTGTATTGAGAATTATATTTTTTTTAAAAGATGTGTACAGAGAAAATCTAGATTTAATTTGTAGCGTGTATTGATGTCCATTATGGTCATTTGCTTCATGGTAAAATTGTCATAATTTTTTTTTCATTAAGTGTGTACACAGAGACAAAAAGGTGTGTGAAAATAAAATTTCCCCACATCACTCTCTCTATTTTTCTACATTCTTTTTTTTTTTTTTTTGTAAAAAGTCAAAAAACCAATTAGAATAACATACTCCCAAAACACCTCCTAAATATTGTTTTGGGCAAGATTTTTTTATCAGTTAAAGTTTAATTTGTTTGTTCGGTTGGAGAAGCATTTTGTTAGGAATGGGCTGCCTTAAAGAGAAAGCCATTGGATTCCTACGAAAATTTCAAGGTCTCCCACCTTTTTGATCCTTTGACTAGGTTGTGGAGGGAACCTTTGTTGGGTTTCTGCTCTATATGTGAATGGAGAGCTTTACCAAGTCATCAATGAAGGTTGCTAGAAGAATAGAGAAGCTTCAAGGAGTTCAACAATGGCTACCACCAAACCTGTCAAACTTGATCACTGGCCAGCCGTAAGATGAGGTAGCTACCAACCTAGATTTGTATATAAATAGAGGGAGAGAAGAGCAGAGAAATTGTGAGAAAACCAGTAGGAAAAAATATATATATATATATAGAAAGAAAAAGCAAGACCCTCTGTGGCAGAGAGAGAGCTCTCTCCGTGTGAGACGGGGAGCTGAGTGTTGAGTTGAGTGAGAGAGAGTCTTTTCCTCCATTATAATCTTTCTGTATTCTTTTCATTGATATAGTGAAAATTGGTTTGGCATTGGGTCGAACCGCGTTAAATTTTTTTTGTCTTCTTTGTGTGTGGTTTGTTCTGGACATCCTGGGAGGGATCCCCAAATCCCAATAACCTCTTATTAAGACTTTATATATAGAAAATCCATATTCCTTCGGCTGGAAGAAACTTTTTGTTTGATTTATAGTTTTATAATCATGATTTGAGTGTGGAATTGTATTTTGAAATATAAGTTTTTAAAATGAGTTTTGACAAAAGAAAATTTGTTTGGTTATGAGTATTGAAAAACGTTGGGTAGTGTTTGGTAGAGTTTTAAAATTATGATATGATAATAGAGTTGTATTTTGAGTTTGTGAGTTTTGGAATTATGATTTGAAAAGAGAAATTTGTTTGGTTATGAATTTTGAATTGAGTTTTGAATTTTTGCTATAACATATGAAATGACAAAAATTGTTTGGTCATGAGTTTTGAAAAGAATTTTCAAAACTTAATTGAAAAACTTATAACTCATAACCAAACACACAACTCAAAACTCTATTGAAAATTTTATTCAAAATTCATAACCAAACTTTTTTTAAAATTCAATTCAAAAAAATATTGTCATTTTAGTTTAAAAAAATAATTTCTATAGTTAAAAAATATCAAAAACAAATATAATTTTTTTTTTCCCAAATAATAGGTGGCGATTGGCAATTGCAAAAACAAAAAATACTATTCCGGTCAACCGATCGGGCATCTAAGAGGATGTCCGGGCGGACAACCAGGTAGACCAAAAGTTCAAAAAATTTCTGCTTTACCAAACATGTTTTCAAAATGTATTTTGAAATTGAGTTCGAATCATGATTTGAAAACTCAAACTAAACATAGCATTAAAATATAATAGTTGAATTAATTTTACAAAACTCTACAAAACATAGCCTTGAGTTTTAAGTTGTATTTTGAAATTGTTTCGGGTTTATTTTTTTTAAATATTAAAAAAATTTCTTAATTTTATTTTTTAGGGTAAATATATTTATTTATTGTTTTTAATGTTCGTTGTATTTATTACATTTGTGTACTGCATTTTTTTAAAATATTTAAATATTTTAAAAAAATATTTTTTTATTTGAAATATATAATTTTTATTTTAAATATTTTTTATTTTTTTATTTTTTTAAATATTTAATATTTAAAAATTTTAAAAATTGGATTGCCCACATATATCTAAATCATAACAAATTATTTGGCTAATACTTAAAAAAATAACAAAATATTTTTTTCAAAAAATTTAAAAAAGAAAAAAAATATTTTTCTTCAAAAATTTTAAAAAACTATTAAATAAAAAATTATTTTTGAAAAATAAAAATAAAAAATATATTTTTTGAATTGTTTTTAAAAAAATAAAGTTTTGAAAAGAGTTTGGTTATGAGTTTTAAAAATAATTTTGAAAAATTTATTTGATTATTAGTTATGAAAATAATTTTAAATTTTTTTAATCCAAAACCAAACGCTACCTTTGGTTTTCATCTATCTATCCTCCTAAATAGATCCTTTTCATTTGGAAAATGCTCCATAATATATTACCAGTTAAAGCTGTATTGGGTCGTAAAGGTTCCCAATTGGATCAGATTTGTGCGAGATGTAATCTTGAGGAGGAGATGGTAGAACATTTTTGCTTTGAATGTCCTTTCCCAAAATTGGTTTGGCCATACCTGTTTTGAGTACTCCTTCATCCTTTAGGTTGTGTTTGATTTGTGGATTTGGGGTGATATTAGAAAGTAAAAGGAAAAAGGTGTGTGAAACGAAGGTAAAAAACAGTTATATTTTATTCACATTTTACTTGCCTATTCATTTTCCCTTTTCAAATTCCTCCTCAAATCTATAAACCAAACACAGTCTTAAACATTGGTTTTTGGAATGGGTGGTTTAATCTGTTACCATCTTATGGGCTTTATTTGGCTTAATCGAAATCAACTGACATTTAAACATTCTCAGCCTAATCCTCTCAAAACGCTGTAAACTATTCAACGCTTGAGTGCTTTGCACCTTCGGCGAAATTCGGTATTGAAAGAATTGTTGGAGCAATCTTCTATGTACAATAAATAAATTGAAACAAAATCAAACAAACAAACAAAATAAATAACGTACTGAATTTATTTTATTGAACCGAATTAATAATTACAAGATCAAGTCGAGTGACTGACACTCTATCCTTAAGACAGATTCGCCCCGCTACGGTGCTTACGGATAAAAGTGGCGTCTATCTCCCAGGATATAATGATCTTCACAAATTGTAATAGCACTCTAAACAATTTGTTCGGCAAACAAAAACCTGTGTTCTTACTCTCTGAATTTTTTTTCCTAAAAATAATATGAAGATTATATCATGCAAGAGAGCAAAACTAGAAGGAAAATGAAGAATTTCAGATTGAATGACTGCTGGAAATGGCCTGCTATATATAGACCCGAACCGGTCTGAAAACCAAACTGAACATGTGGATTTTTTTAATGAACAGGTGCAACAGATAACTATTGGACAGTTTCTATCTATTAGAAAATTGCTGGCAGATTTGAATCTTTCTGGGTGAAAAACTATTCGAACTGATTGAACTGTTTGTGGAATTCAGGTCTGAAAAGAGGCACACATTATGGACAAAAAGTTTTGAATTCAAATTCAAATTACATTCGCGCAAAATTTAAATTAATTTTTCTTGCAAGAATTTTTTGGAAAAAATTTAAATAAATTTTGTCTAAAAAATTAATATTAGAACCGACCTACAACCCAACCCAGCACGGCTCGGCCGGCGGTGGCGCGCGTGTGGTGGAATGAGCTAAGGTTCCATTTGTCTATAACTCCTCCCTTCTACAAACTTCGGGTGCCCCTTGGGCTCAACCCAAGTTAGTACACCAAGAGCTTATATACATACATAAGCTCTCTTAAAGTTTCAATGTGGGACAAGTCTAACAAGGAAACCCACATTTAATTCTTTAAACGTCCATTCCACGAACCCGAAAACAACGTCAAGTTCTTATTCACTCATAAATGGTTTTGATGAACCGTCTTCACCGTGTGACTTACCATATGGCAAGAAACACGTCATCTTTTCGGACCCACCTAAAAAGACATTTGGGGCCCACTCAAAATTGGCCCAAAATAAGCCTATAAAAACCATTATTTCCAACAGTTGGATGGCTCAGTGTTTAACATGCAGACTTTCTTAATAATCCAAAGTCCTTTTTACTGTTCCTAATTCTCCTAATTGATCTACAGCTGGAAATATTCTTAAGTTCTTCATTGATGGATCAGGGTTAAAAGATTCAATACACTACTAAAAATCGGACTTTTTGCGACGGTCTCAAATGTCGCAAAAGGTCCATATATCATCGCAAAAGACTTTTTGCGACGGAGTAGTGACAGAAAATAGGGGGTGGCGGAAAGGGGCGTGACAAAAAGTATTTGCGATGGTTACAAACCGTCGCATACTTGTAGCGACGGCTAATCAATAGTTTTTGCGACGGTTTCGCTTGACACAAAAAAATGGGAAAAAATGGCATTTTTAGTGACGATGTTGATTGCCGTCGCAAAAAAACTTTTTTAGTGACGGTATTTGCCGTTGCAAAAAGTATTATTAGCAACGGTCTAAAACATCGCCAAAAAAATAGTATTAAGTTAATACCGTATTGGCAACAGTTTAAACCGTTGCAAAAGATTTATTTGCGACAGTTGAAAACGTCACAAAAGATTGGAACTAATATGTATATGCGACAGGTTAACCCGTCGCTAATAAAATATAAGAAAATGAGAATTACATTAGCGACAGTTTATTATTGTCGCAATAAAATTATTTTTTATGAAATCATATTTTATTAAATATTTCCTATACAAATTATTAATATTTTTAAAAATACATCCACATCCACATCCACATCCAAATTCACATTCAAAAAATCATATACCAAGAATAATATATGTACCTTGTAACAATTGTCAATCAAATATTATTTACAAAAATATATAAAATAACCTCTAACAATACTAATAATTTTTGAAATTCAAGAACTCAAATTTTTAGTATCGACAATAGAAATAAAAAAATAAAAACAGATATAATGTAGCTTGTTTTGATATCAATAGTAAGCTCCCATATCGATATGCGAAAATAGAACGTACTCAAAAGGTTTGCATCTCCAAAAAGAAAAAAAAGAAAAAAAATCATCATTTACAACATAATTATTTTCAAGTTTACAGGAAATGTAAAACATTTGATATTTTTTTCAAAAAATAAATAAATAAATAAGATTGTAAACACTAATATCGATATGCGAAGATATCATCACGTACTCAAACGGGTTGCACCTGCAAAAAAAAACCAAAAAAAAAAAAAAAAAAATCATTTACAATATAATTAATTTCAAGCTTATATATATTATATATATTTATTGCCAACCTAAAAAGATAGAGAATTTAGCAATTAGATGGCATGATAGTCAAAGAAGTTCAAGAAATAAAGCCCTAGAACAAGGGGTTGTTGTTCATGGCATATATTATATCAGGAATAAAATTTGTTATATGTAGTAAAACAAGTTGGATAGATTGAAAATGCTTCAACAAAAACTAAAATTCCATTTGAAATGCATAGATTTGGCATTATGTTTAGGAACCAAACATTTCAGCCAAAAAAAAAAAACACTAAAAAATCCAATTCCCAAACAAGCCCTAATTATTCAAGAAGAATAACTCAAATTCAAGTTAGATAATTCATCTAAGAATTTCAAAATTGGATTAAAAAGCTTTATAATGAGGATTATAAAGCTTTATTACAGTAGATATTTGAAATCATACTAAGGGGTCTCCTCCTAGCTCAAAGATCTTACTGAAATACATCTTTTCTATATCAACTTACCTTCTCTACAATGACTAACTCTCTAAGATTTTTATAAAATTTAACCTCAAATCCCTTGATTTGAAATCCACATCCATCCAAACGAACACCAATCTTTTTACTTATACCTGGATGGGCCACCACCATGTATATGTTTTGTTCATCTCATATCATACAAGCATTCTTACATATTGATTTGATGCATCACATACCTCAACTAAGGCACTATATCTTCTATCCAGTTTTGATGTCATGTGAACAACCTCTGAATGGAAAGGAGAGTCCTCGCCAACAAATATGGGTGTCCGACATTTAAGTCTCTTCAACCCATCAGTAATGTCAGGTCTCCTGCTAGTTGACCAAATAAAGGTCAAAGAAGTTTGTTTACCGATTAATTGCAAAAGCAAGGAACTCGTGGAAAAAGAATGAACACACAATATGCAGTACAATAAGCAATCTTAGACTTGGCCTTTACCTATCAATTGCTTGAAGAAACTGCAGAACATTTATGCTCTGCCTCGCATCCAGTAACTGGAGAGAAAAAAGAGAGAGAGAGAGAGAGAGAGAGAGGTCAGATTCCAGCAAGTGTGCACTTAATACAAAAAGGATTAGAATAATTGAATTGAAGAACTAACTCTTCTACATGCTTGAACAATGTCTGATTCTGGGACATCTATACTACCGCGTACTTCCTGATACAACTTAAAGGAATCTCATCACTCAACCTAATCATATAAATCACAAAGCATGAGCTGAAAATAATAAAGAATAACTGGTAGACTGGAAGTACTAGAATACCTTGCTGAAATACCGTTGAAGCAAGAAGTCCTTCACCAAACCACACATGCCATAAAAATATAGCAAATTTGACGTCACCTAGAGATGAAATGGAACTTAGATTTAGTACAGAGATTAATGTCCTTGACAATGTACAAATGACAGCAAGGTACGCAAAACACACCTTATTATACAACCATTCTGTCCAAGAGGCATTTGTGCATAAAGGGGATACAAGTATCAAACCAAGAACCCGCTCCCTATATTTCATCTGTAATACAAAACCTTGGTAAATTAACCAATCTACATATATTTTAAAGTTCATAAAAACTATCGCAGAGGAAACATATAGCAAATAGAGTGAGAATGTAAGCACCCGCCATTACCCCCATGCACATCACCACACCAGGCCTGAACAAGGTCACATTCATGTTGTCATACATCAAGTTACAAGAATTATAAATAAAAAATAAAAAATAAAAATAGAGAAGAAAAAACAAAGATAACTTAAGACCAGAAAATGTATTTCGACGTCCTCTTTATGCCAACAACAAACATAAGAAAACTATATAACTCCAATCCTTTTTTTAGTTTGAGCATGGTTCGATAAAAAAAATTGGACAAATAACAGTCAAAAAGATACTAGTAGTATTAACAATATTGAAGTAATGAGACTGTGAGACAAGAACACCCAAAAAAGGATATTTTATAGGAAAATCATCCTTTTGCATCACACAATCCGCTTGCCAAATTGATTCACCAGCATAATTAAGTTTAAGTCCATCCTGAACCTTCCATCGCCCCAATTTTATAGAACTGCCAATCACATATATCTGCAAAAATTTGTCAAGTCAGGAGTTCAACATCATAAAATCCTAGCTATTTCAATTAGACCATAAACAAAACTTTGGAAATATTGAACCATTTGCAGAGAATTGCATAGTGTTTATCCAGGAAAGGAGATCTTACTGATGTGTCTTCTTCAATACTCGGGCAGCAAATTTTGAACTGAACAATGACTGAATCTGCTTACAATATTAATTTGTAAACAACGCACATCCAATTAGATAATGCTTCCAAAATAGAGAATTATGTCAAAAGGAAAAACCAATTAGTTCGAACTGAGAAAAATTACCTTTTTTATCCAACTTATTTTGAATGCCCCCAAGGGGTCTTTCTATATCAAAGCTCCATTGTTTGCGAAAGATTACATTTTTGAAGGTAGTTTTAAAAGGAAGACTGTTAGAACCAATCTGGATCAGAGTATAACAAAAGTTTCAGTTGAAGTCAAACATTGAGTTGACTCAATAAACCAATATAAAGCAAAGACAAACATATAGTTTAAAAGAAATAAATAACCAAGCCAATGATTGTAGTTAAAGGAAATCATAGGGCTGCAATATGTTTGTCAACTCAAGCCAACCAAATAAATGGCCCAACTCTGTTGAAGTCTAAGATATAATAGGTATAGGACTTATCATTGAAAACTAAGGCACTAGGGTTGTTGGGGGCCGGGTGATGAGAAGTAAGAGAGTGGAGTTCTGCGAAACCATTTATTAAATAAGGTATTTTTTTCTACCATCATATACCTTAAACTGTAAGGGAAAAAAGTGCTAGAGATTGCAGACATGTGAGAAATTGCATAAACAAGAAAAAAAAATTCAGTTACATGAAAATGAAATTTTTGAAAACTAGACACTGATTAGTAACGCTTACGTAATATGAGTTTCTAGAACACGAGAATTAAAAGGATTGAAATTATAAAAGGAATCCCATACTCCCATAGAAAATAATTTTTGAATCTTTCATTTAGAATTTTAAAATATCAAATATATATATATATATTTTAAAAAGCACTAATTGCACAAGTTCATCAACGTATTTATCTCCCATGTGTAAGTGCATCTTTTGGGTCCCAAGTTCTCTCTTACAAATTAGAAGTTTGTATTTCACTTTAAAATGTAATTCTCACGTCTTTAAATGATTTATATTGTGCCAAAAGCAACAATAGTTGAACTGTACTATTCTATGAATAAGACAAGTACCATTAGCACTTCAACATACACTGCAATATATAGTCTATTTCAAAAACCAAGAAATGTACATGTCATATAACTGCATTTTTTAGCAATATAAGATTGCTAATAATAGCCAAAAAGAAATAAATAGTAATTTTAATTCTCATTATCTAGGAGCCTAATACAAAATGAAACCCAATTTATGTTTCAGGGTTACAAAACTGAAAGTAGAATCTCATTATTGTAAAGGAAAGTGTCATATATCTCCTGTCACTAGAAATACGCAAGAAATGGAAACAGTTTTGGTAATGAATTCAAATGCTTGTTGGTTAATTAGATTCATCTAAGCCGCTCTCTCCAATTTCTCAACAGAGAACAAAATAATTGAGAGAACAGAGATACGGATGACATCGCAATAGCAATTGAACGGGCATCACAATTTAAAACATAAAGGTGTGTATTTTTTTTCTTGTTGGAAAATGAATACACAATATATATTACTTCACAACATATTCCACAACAACAAATTTGTCGGAATATATTGCAGCTCCATGTGGTAGCTAAGAAATTAACCAAAGAGAATACAATGGATTCAAAATCTTATTAGCGTTGGAATGTTTGTTGTATACAATTTTTCCTTCTAATCTCATTAGTAAAAAACAATATGAAACAACCATAAGAAGTTATGAATTTATAACACACACATACATATAAAACAACCATATGAAGCAAAATTGTAAAAAAGAGCTTGTTTAAATCAAATTTTAAAATTAAAAAATAACAATAATAATCAAAGTTCCACAAAGTTCTGCAGAATTGGTTCCCAAAACATGTGTCCAAAATTAAATTAGTTGTGTAAACCCAATTTTTTTTTTCTCTTCACAATGCATTTCCACAACTACAGGAACAAAAAGTAACCTAAATGGAATAATTACAAAACAAGTTCGTAGAGAGAGAGAGAGAGAGAGAGAGAGAGAGAGAGAGAGAGAGAGAGGCAAAAGCAGCACCTGCCAGAGGTCATGAAGTGCCACCTCCTCTCCATCCTGAAGCGCATCAGGCAGCATTATTTTCCTCTTCATCCCCGCCTCCCATCTCAGAACATTCTTATCATCATCTACTACATAATAACTGTACTCACATCCAAACCCATCTGGGACAGCAATAGTTCCACGCCAAACAAGCTCATCACCCTGATGATAAGGACTCAACAGAAGACCTTTCTTCACATTCCATGAACCAAGCACAGGTTCCGAACCACACACCAGAAGGCTCTGCCCCCAGTGAGTATAGTAAGGTATTTTGAAACTCAAGCTCACTGGTTTCCTAGACTTGCTCCCAGAAATAAAATCAAAATTGACCATTTTCCCAAGAAATGAATCTGGCCCAGATAAAAATTTTCCAAATCTAGCAAAACCCAGATGTAATTTGTCAGATTCAATACAACTCTGAAACAAATTATAAACAAGAATTGATACCAAAAGTACTCCAGATTGAAATTTACAAAATTCAAATCAGAATGTAATCATAAGTTGACCATGCTCTAACTAAATTGGAAAAGAACCAACTACAAATTGTTAAATCTCCAAAGGACTCAAATAAATATACAAACTATAATCCAAACACATAATGAGTTGTATAGAGTTGCAGTCATAGTGTAACCAAACAGAACTAGAAAAAGATAATGCAAACGAAGTATATGAAGAAACCGAACAATAATTCTCAGAATCTAAGAGAAAAAAAATATATACTAGAAGATGAGAAAATACCCAGATGTAATAGATGAAACTAGGACCTGAAACAATCAAAACCCAGTAAAGATTAGCTTTGTAATGCAAACGAAGTATATGAAGAAACCGAATGATAATTCTCAGAATCTAAGAGAAAAAAATATATATACTAGAAGATGAGAAAATGCCCAAATGCAATAGATGAAGCTAGGACCTGAAACAATCAAAACCCAGTAAAGATTAGCTTTGTTTGAATAATTAAAAGTCAGTATGCTTGGAAACTTTGAGGGAAAATGTTGGGTTTATCAAGAGGGGAAGAGAGTGGAGAGGGAAAAAAGGGTATCTCTTTGTTGGTTTTGGAAGAAACAAACAGAAACAGTTATCAGAACCAAAAATAAACAAATATGGATATCGCATTCAAATGAGATAATTTTAGTAGTGAGAAAAAGTGAGAGATTTTTATAGCGAGAGAGAAGGGAAAGATTGAATCGTGAATTCACGAGAGAGTGACAGTTTGGGGTGAGATTGATGAGAGAGAGCGAGATAAGTACATCCACTATTACCCAAATTGCTCCAAAATTCAAGTGTCAAAAAGGCAAACCAATCGTTAATTGTACATAGAAATAAGTACATAAGTACCAGATCATTAGTGGCAAGGCTGCTGCCATTGTTGGGAACAAACCTCCAAGCTAGTGTCGCCGCCAGCTTTACTGATGATTTGAGATACTCAGATCTGCCTCCAAAACACAGTCAAAAGAATAAAGCCTCCTGCAAAACACCATTCCAAAAAAAAAAAAAACAAATTTGTGCTTACCAATTTGTCCATAAATCAACACCAATTGAATTAAAATCACTTTAAAACAAACAAACCTCAATACATTCCTTAAAAGAATGTGAATCAATCCAAACACACATGAATAGCTTCAGATCAAATCTAAATTACAAACATACCAAGAATGTCACAAGCAATTGAACTATAAACCACCTCAAAACAACTTCTTACCAGATTCATCTACATTAATTATGATAATTAAACACCATTAAAACCCAACTAGAAGCGCAATGTAGTGTCTTGATTGAAGTTATGCAATAAAAACAAAAGCCTAATAAATTCCTAAGGGATTCAACAAAATTCCTCAAAATTAGCTTAGCAAAATAGTAGATCAACATGTATTGATATCAAAGCTCCACTTCTACTCAAATTCAATAGAACTTGAAAGGCTACAAATGAGAAATTGAACTAGCAAAGGCACAAGCAGTTGTGACTAACATCAAAATCAATGAGAAATCATAACATTTTAGATACTCAAGGAGAACAGGATCTGAAGAGAAAATGAAAGAAATGTATGAATTTGTTTAATTAACTTTTGAGACGATGAAGACAAAGAAGGAAGTTGAATAGACTATGTGAAAAAAATCTGTAATAAATGTAGAGAGATAGGGAAGATCGGAGACCTACTTCCCAATATATGTAGAGAGAGAGAGAGAGAGAGAGAGAGTGTGTGTGTGTGTATAGACAATCACTCAATGTAAAACAATTTAAGATGAGCCGCAATGGCAGAAAGCTCAGGATTAGGTTGGTTTGTTAGCAGATCCTGTTCTATCCGTACTTACTATGCCGATGTAAATAGAGCATCCCTTCCCTTCCCTTCCCACCACAATCAATTTGACAAAGGTGGAAAATGATCTTCATCCTTTAGACGGTACAATGATTTTGCCATAACCCTAAGGTCCAAAATAGAGGGGCTCAAACACAATCTTAAACCTTGGGCGCGAGAGAGAAGATTGATATATTAGGAGGAGGAGAGGAGAAGAGAGGAGATAAGAGGAGGGTAACCTGGATGCTGGAGATTTGCCTATGCCGGTGCTGTTGTCGTTGTGAGAGAGAGAGAGAGCGAAGGTTGGGCGTGAGAGAGACACAGTGAAATTAGGGCTGGGCTCGAGAGAGAACTGAAATATTAAGGACAAGCATTTAGGGAGAGGAGATGAGGGTTACCTGGATGCCGGAGATTTGCCCATGCAGGTGTGGTTGTCGTTGCGAGAGAGAGAGTGAAGGCTGGGCGTGAGAGAGACACAGTGAAATTAGGGCTAGGCTCGAGAGAGAATTGAAATATTAAGGACGAGCGCGCGCACGAGAGAGGGAGAGAGAGAGGCGCGAAAGTGGAAACTTAGGGGATAGAGTTTTTGCGACGTTTGAAAGGCTGTCGCGAATTAACAAAAACGCAACATAAATAAATCTTTCGCAACGGTTTCAGGTTATTCGTCTCTAATAATAGTATTTATCCAGTATCTTTTTTGGCGACAGTCATTTACCGTCGCAAAAAAATGATTTCGCGATGGATTTTTTTACCATCGCATATAACCTTACTTTTTTCCACGAGCTTGGTTTTTCCATCGCAACAAAAACAATTTCGCGACGTCATTAAGTGCTGTCGCAAATACTTGTTTTTTGCGACGATACTTAAACCGTCGCAAATAGTTCCGTGTCAAATGCCCCTTTTTCCAGTAGTGATATGAGCAGGAGCAACATGGATAGTGATGGATCAGTTTCAAAACCAGATTGCAACAGGGTCTACATCTTTTTTTGCATTATCGGCTGCTGTGGCGGAAGCAAAGGCATGTTGGGGAGTAGTTAAGCGGTGTGTGGATCACAACGTCCGGGTCACTTATATCTACACAGATACTCAATTACTGCTTAATGACCTTGTAAAATCCTTGGCAATAGCATGGGATCGGCGATTGATTATTTTGGATATTAAACTATTATGTAATGTTTTTTTATTGTGTTTGTGTTATGAAGGTTACCAGGCAGGTAGTTGGCGTAGCCCAAGCTAGAGCAAAAGCTGCAAGCAGACAAAGCAGCTAAGTTTTGTAACTAAAAATATTTTTAGTCGAGCAAAGAAGGACTTACCTCACCTCCCAAACATGATGAGGAGTTATAATTGTCTGCAAGTCCTTCAAACAAACTGCAATATTCTCCTCAGTTTCTGAGGTCAATCTTGAAAACGTTGCCTCTCAAATTCAATGCACCATGTGGTTAAATTACCATAATTGGAATTGAATCTACTGGTTTTGAGAGAAATAAATTGAGAGAGCAATGAAAGAAAAAGAAAAACAGTAATACTCTGACTAGTCATCTTTGCTTCAAATTAAGCACCACCAAAACATAACATCAATACGTGGTAAAAATATGAATTTCTCAATATATATAAGAAGACGCATTGATAGCACCAGCTAGGAGAAAGTGATGATTGGTTTAGTCACTTATGAAACAACACCACGTGAACCTAGAATTTACCAAGAAAAAAAGGAATTAATGGTTCAAATTCATTTTACGTACCCCCCACATTTGGTCAATTTAATCTCTACCACAAACACAACACATTCAGGGTAAATTATGAATTGATAAAAGTGGATTCATAACATTCTTGCTTGTGAAAATATTTGGATAGATTAAGGAATAATGTTACATTTACCATCTTTTTATACCACCTTCATTGCACCACCTAATGAGTCAACCCACTATTCGTGTAATGGGTCCGGCTACTTGTCTTTTTTGCATATGGAGGTTTCTACTTACTTTCCAGTAAAAATGGGTGAATGCAGTTGTACTACTTCCTGTTTGTAAATGTAGGACGGGGGAGACTTTCGAGACGCCCAAATGTGTAGCTAATTGGAGCCAATTCTGAGCAGCAGGTACTTTACTACGCTATTTCAAAGGCGATAGAATCATCGACTCCAAATTAGGAAATGCCAATGGGTCATTTTCCTAGTCCAATAAAAAATGGGAGCCTTCATTCCAAAAGAGCAGCATTATAGAAGCTTTGTGAGTATTCATGAATCCAGCGTTGTTGCAAGAGAAGGAATTTGTGATAAATAATTTTTAGATCAATAAAATTTTCAAAATTTATTCAATTTTTGTTTTTAAATATATGTTGCTGTTCTGTTTTTTATGAGTAATTATTCAATGCTCCGAGAGTAATACCCCGGAATCCACAATAATGAGCCACTCGAAACTCCACTAAAGTTTTAGACCCAAGTTACCTTGAATCCACTAATGAACACCTCTTACTTTTTGTGAATAAAAGAACAAAACCAACCCAACCATTGATATTTGTCAATATGTCACTACAACATATAAGAGTTTTAGAGACCAAATTTTTTGATCTCTAAAAGTGAAAATTTTGTTACAAAAGACATTTAGGGACCAATTTTTATCGTCATGAAGATAGTCACTAAAAGGTCATCCTGAAAAGTCAAAAACAAGACTTTTAGCGACAATTTTGATAATGTCACTAATAAATAGACTTTTAGAGACAAAATAATTTAGTCTCAAAATAGTTTATTTTTTGAGACAAAAAATTTGGTCCCAAAAGGATAATAATATATCACTAATGTCCAATTTTTTTTGCTAAAAGTACAATGCCGACACTTTTGGTAACAAAATATTTTGTCCGTAAAAAATAATTTTATCCCTAAATTTTGGTCTTTCAAACTTTAATTTTTTGGGTAAACTACCAATAGGTCCTAATAGTTGGACTTAATTCCCATAAAGTTCTATTGAAAATAAGTCGTGGTAAAATTGTCGCTAAAAATAATTTTTTTGTGACAATTTTTTATATATGTCGCTAAAAATTAACGATTAGTGACTTTTTGTCATGATTTTTATAAATTGTCGCTAAAACTTACAATTAGTGACCTTTTTTATTACAAAATTTTCCCATAAGAACTATTGGATAATAAGTCTACTTATTAGGACATACACGTAAGTACTCTTAATTTTTGTAGTGTGTAGTTCATTAGTTCGTTGATTAATCGATCACTTTCTAATATACATCAAAGAAATTCATATAAAATATCTTTCAATATAGAACACTTTGTTTTTTTCTTCCTCTCTAAAAATCTAGATGGGTTAAACTTAAAAATAACAAACAACGCACTTTATACTAAACAGAGCCATGAAGACCGCTCGAGCACTCATTTTACCGCTCAAGCAGTTGACTAAAGGCGGTGCTCACATATAGCCCAATCGTTTGAGTGCAACATCTACCGTTTGAGCTATAAATCATGTTTCCCAGAAGTTCAGAATGCAAGCAAAGATACTGGATGAATGACTTCACCGCTCAAGCGCACAAAAGATTGCTCAATCCCCATGCTTAGTCAGCGAAGTAGCAAACAAAGAATGTTCAAGTCAAGATACGAAATGTCAGAACAAACTCCTTTACATAGCCACAACTTGGGGTTAGATTCACATCTAAACCCTCATAACTCATAGATACAATAGAGGGAATAAAAATATAATTGAATAGAGTTTTATCAAACGGGATTGCCAATTACAAAAACCTAACACCATCCCTTTAGTGTAAGAGTAATAAGCTTACTTGCATATTGTTTTCAAATCAATGTTTTAATTCAGAGAGCAAGAGAAGTAATAAGGTCATCATAACATCACATTTTCAAGGAATCCTTCAATATTATTTATATATTCGACAAACTAGAAAAGCAAAGTACAATATGGAAAAACATTAACACAACAAAACAACTCAGCAAAACTAAGATCTAAAAGACACATCATAATTTTTAACGGTTTTATGAAATCATCCTTCCTTCCTTTCTTCTGTGCCTGTAACCTTTGTTTGTTTCAAGTTCACTGCAACAATGACAACAAAATCAAAAACGAAAAGATGACAACTAACAAATACTATCAGCAACCATAATCTCAAATATAGGGTAAAAAATAAAAATAGAGCCAAAATCATTACCATAAGAAGGCACCAAAACAACCATCTCTATGTCGTCCTTTCAAAACGAGCCACATTACTGCAATGACCACAAAGAGACGATCTTTCACTTCATCTAGGCATCGAAAATAAGCATGTCTCCAAGACCTTTTTAGTACCAAAGTGCCACAAACGACCCAAAATCCTACAATGAATCCAATTCCTGTGCTAAGATAGAACCACAACTCATCATACTAGTCGTTGTTATTGTCCTCCTTTATTTTGCCATCTTTGTCTTTTGTATCAACATCTATTGCAATGGAACACTTGGTTGACAATGGGAGCCCACAAAGTTTCGGGTTACCTTCATAAATGGATGGATCATTGAAAGTCTGGAATTGATTGGTTGCAGGCATTGATCCAGAAAAGTTGTTGTATGACAAGTTCAAATGGCTCAGTGATGTTAAAGAAGACATGGTTGAAGGAATTTTACCAGAGAGGTGGTTGCTCAAAAGGTCTAGCGTTTCTAACCATCGGAGTTCTCCAATTTTCTCTAGTATCTTTCCTGTCAATTGGTTTCTTGATAAATTCAAGGTACCCAAGTCTGAAAGATTTGTTAACTCTTCTGGGATTTCCTCAAATAGATTATTGCTTGAAAGGTCTATAACATTAACGAGCTCAAGCGTGAGGGTATACCCAAATTGTCTTCCTTTCACTACCAAATCCATTTGATAAGTATAAAAAAATCGATATGCAAATGGAATATTGGCAGAGGTGAAACGATTAAAGCCACTCAAATTTCCGAAACAGTGAGGTATAGATTCTGTAATTTAGTTATGAGCAAGGTCTAAGATGTGGAGATCAGACAAATGACATAGCTGTTGAGGTATATCTCCAGTGAACAAGTTGGATCGCATTCGGAGCTTGGAAAGCAACAAAAGATTTTCTCCCAACCATCCTGGTATGTTCCGGGAAAATTTGTTACATCCAAGATCAAGAGTGTACAAATTCCTGCAATTCTTCAACCAAGAGAGTTCGCCAGAAAGACTGTTACCACTCAACCTCAACCAATCAAGAAACGGTAGCGAGCACATTGATTCAAAAATATTGCCAGAGAGATTGTTATGGGACAGATCTATTCCCCTAAGAGCACGCATGTCCTCTAAATGGATGGGAATTTGTCCAGATAGATGGTTGTCCGAAAGATAGAGACCATACAAAACTTTCAATTTGCATATGGACAGAGGAATGGTACCATTTAGAGAGTTCCCAAAAAGATTAAAAATGATCAATGATGACATGACAATGCCAATATTCAAAGGAATTGTTCCTGAAAATAAATTGTTGTTCAGAAAAAGAAACTTTACGTTAGGCCAGAGTGGGATTGTGCCTTCCAGGCGATTGAAACTCAGGTCCACAAAGGAAATTCCTAATGAGTTGGGAACAACACCGACAATTTGGTTGTGAGATAAATCGAGCATGTCAATCTGCATCGATAATTTCCAAAACCGGTCAGGTATTGTATCTAAAATGGAGACATTTGTGAGGACTATGGATGAAAGTTCTTTTTGATTTCTCAGCCATGTTGGAAATTTTGGACCCAACAGATAGTTACTGATTCGGATAGCTAACAAGCTAAATGGAGGAACCCATTCACGTGTCACATCAAAAATGCAAGTTGTGTCCGAAGATACGGAGAAAACTCGTAGTTTTGCAAGACCCTGTAAATGGCTTTGGGACAAGAGGCCTTTCCAAGAATTATGGAAGAGTTGCAATTTAGTCAACTCTGTGAGTCTTCCTAAACTTGCAGGGATAGACCCATTCATCTCATTAAAAGAAAGGTCCAATTCCTTTAGAAAAAACAACTTTCCAACAGATTCTGGAATTGGACCTGAGATTAGATTCTCATTCAGTACAAGCGATCTCAAATCCTTCAAGCTACTGTTACAACACCCAAACAATCCCTCTATAAGTTCACTTAAGTCACTACAAATAGAGTTAGAAGATAAATCTAGTGATTGGAAGTTATGATAGCTTCCCAAAGCAGCACCGACAATGGAACCCGTAAAATTGTTTAAACTGACATTGAATTCCACAAGAGTACTAATATTGAAAGGCCATAGAGGTAATGAAGAGCTAGACTCGTTAGAAGAGAGATTGAGGACCAAGAGGGAAGTAAAATTTATATTCTGTATAGATTTTGGAAAGTTGGGGAGTTGACAATCAAACAAGTGCAACTCAGACAAAGAGGGCGTGGTATTAACTGAATGCAACCAATTTGTTGCTTCACTCAGGTTCACACCACCAAGATTAAGATACTTCAAAGAAGATAGGCCAACAAGCCAGTTTAAATCTGATGACCAAATATTGTAGTAAAAAACAAATGTAGAGAGAGAGAGGTCAAGATATTGCAAGTTTGACAGATTTCCAAGATGAGGCGGAACCATTCCACCGAAATTTGATTGAGAAAGTCTGAGATAACTCAATTTCTCAAGTGAACCGATGAAATTTGGGATTGTGATTCCATGGAAATTATTCATGCTTAGATCCAAGTAACTTAAATATCTTAAGTCGAGCAAAGAAGGACTTATCTCACCTCCCAAACAAGATGAGGAGTTATTGTCTGCAAGTCCTTCGAACAAACTGCAATATTCTCCTCCTTGGTTTCTGAGGTCAATCTTGAAAATGTTGCCAGTGTGTTTGTTGCAGCTCACACCCTTCCATCGACAGCAATCTTTGCCAACCCAAGAAGAAAGCCGACCAGAAGGATCTGTGAGTCCTTCTTTGAATTTAAGAAGGGCTTTCCTCTCAAATTCAATGCAACGTGTGGTTAAATTACCATCATTGGAATTGAATCTACTGGTTTCAAGAGAAAGAAATTGAGAAAGCAATGAAAGAAAAAGAAAAACAGTAAGATTAAAGGTGGTAGCATATATAGGCCCCGTTTGGTAGAGCTATGGGAAAGTGATTATAGATTATAACTTAACAGATTATAGCTTACAGCTGTGAGCATAAGCTGGTAACCTGTTTGGTGTAGCTGTGGGATTATAGATTTAAGTTGCAGAATAGTGTTTGGTAAATAAGCTGTAAAATAGCTTTTTCTGTATAATTGACTTTTTTGCCCTAAAATGATAGTTTTGTCATTTTTTTTCAATTTTAATTTTAAAAAATTATTTCATTAATAAAAGTTAATATAATTAGTATTAATTAGTATCAACTAATATAAAAATTTATACACTTGATAAAAATGTAATAGTAGTATTATTGTAATAATTTTTTTCCATTATAAATTAATTAGTATCAATTAATTGCTTAATCAATATCAATTAATACTAAAATTATTAATTAGTATCAATTAATATTAATAATTAATTTTTATTAGTATCAAATAAGATTAATAATCAACAATTGTAATTAATTAGTATCAATTAATAATTAATTCATTACAAAAATATACAATATTAAATTTTTTGACATTTCTGATTCTATTTTTATTAAATTTTCTTATTACAATTAATAATATAACAATTGTTATTTCTTTAATTTATTATTCTTTTTCATTACAATTAAATTGTGCAATTTATTTAATGGATATAAATTGCACAATTAATTTCAATATTAATAAATTATTTTTATTATTATTTTGATTAATTTATTTTTTATTTTTATTTCAATTTATTTTGTTTAATTTATTTTGTTCAATATTATTTTTATTATTTTGTTTTTAATTATTATTTTGATTAATTTATTTTTTTAGTTTTATTTCAATTTATTTTGTTTAATTTATTTTGTTCAATATTATTTTTATTATTTTGCTTTTAATTATTATTTTGATTAATTTATTTTTTTAGTTTTATTTCAATTTATTTTGTTTAATTTATTTTGTTCAATATTATTTTTATTATTTTGTTTTTAATTTATTTAATTTTTTTCCCTTGTCTTCCTTCATGAGCCACCCGTACGCCGTCGATGGTTGCAACCCTAGCCGAGATCGACCCTAACCGATGGTCTGCAACAGAGAAAGAGAGAGACGAGATCGAGAGCAGATCACACAAGAGAGAGAGATAGAGAGAGAGCTTCTAGGGTTTCCTCTGGTTTCGAGAGCTTCTAGAGCTTCGAGAGCAGATCACGCAAGAGCAGATCGCGACGGGGAAGATCGAGATGACGACGGTGCTAGGGTTTCCACTTGATCGTGAGAGAGAGAGAGAGAGAGAGAGAGAAGAGAGGTCGCGACGATGGATGTTGTGCTATGTTGAGGGAGAAAATGAGTGTCGGATGCCTTGAGATCGCAATGACGGAGATTACCTCGACACGCCGGAAATCGCCTTCATCAAGAGAGAGAGAGTGAACAGTGTTTTCAGATGGGTATATATAATGGCATTTTTGTAAATAATGGAGATTAGGAGGGGCATTTAAGTCATTTTGCCCCTCCCAAAACAGCTGCGCGCATAAGTTGTAAAAATAAGCACCCCAATAGCAACTTTCCATTTAAGCCGAAATTTGGCTTAAATTAAGCCATAATCTATCCTCATAAGTTGTACCAAACACACCAATATAACTTAATTTAAGCCAAAAGCTAATTTAAGTTGAAAATAAGTTTTACCAAACGCCACCATACTCTGACTAGTCATCTTTGCTTCAAATTAAGCACCGCCAAAAGATAGCATCAATACTTGGTAAACATATGATTGTCTGAAGATATATTTATATGCATTGATAGACAATTCAACTAATTATACTAGTTGTATGGTCCACATTCGGGAAGCACACTAGCTAAGAGAAAGTGAGAGTCAGTAAGACTTTTCTTACCGTAAAAAATGGGGAGCAATGCTACATCTAGTTAAACTCTTACTAACAATCTTACTAAAAACATATATGTTCAAATATCATTGGACGGTTAAATGTCATTGTTTTTTTGACAACTAATCACATTTGGCTTCTTGTATTTTTTGTAAAATTTTTGTAAGATTATTATATGTAGAATTATTCAAAAATGGGTGGTCTTAGTATCATTGAATCCACGTTGGGCAAGTGCCATTTGGGGTTCATGGATCATTTTCCTAGCCCAATCAAAAATATAGAAGCTTTGTGGAGTATTCATGAATCCAGCTTTGTTTCAGGAGAAGGAATTTGTGATAAAATAATTTTTAGGTCACTAGGATTATCAAAATTTCTTCAATTTTTATTTTTTTTTAATATACGTTACTCGTCTGTCTTCTATAGGCAAACAATCAAACAAACGAGGCAAATGATTTCCCTCATATTTTATAATCCTTTCCTCACCAAATCTAGCAAATTATTATTATTATAGACATATATTTTTTACACTGAATAAGAAATAAACATTACTAATTCTCAACAATCATACATATATGACTAGGGGAGAAGTGTTTGAGTGTGCAAGTTGTATATCATATGTACTTAGTAAGTTCTTATAAATATATGTAAGTTATCTCAAAAAATCGCGTAAATTCTTACAAGTTGATTTCTCAAATTTTTATGGATAACTTATGTGAAAATTTACGTGATTTTGTGAGGAATTGCCCGTGTGTAGGGTGGTAAAATCAATCAAACTAATTGAACTCATCTCGTATTTAACTTGCTAAAATTTCCTTCATATATTTTTTTACATTAATATTTATTAAAATAAAATGATGAGAAAATTAGTGAAAACATCATTCTTCAAAGTAGTAGGAGAGGTTCAACATAGTTTTTCTTATTAGTTAATCCCTCAATCAAATCAAATCAAACACGGAGAGACCAAGAAAAATAAAAATTAAAGAACAATGAGAAATCGCATACCTGGGAAGGACTGTCGGTTCTGGGTGTGTGTGTGACTAATAATGATGGTGAGAGTTGAGGAAATGATGAAAGAGAAGGAAAGTGTGTAGAGTGAGAATTGGAGAGAGAGATGAACCCTTGATTACGCTAGTGTATTTTGTGGACTTTGTCCAGAATTGCTCTGAATGTTAGACCTGGAACATGGTCGGTTAAATCTGGATGCTTAATGTTAGACCTGGAGTTGTTAGAATAGAAACTCAAGATTCCTTTGTTTGGAATTTCCTCTCCGTCTGGATTTTTTTTTTTTTTATCTTTTTTTATTATTATTTTTATTTATTTTTTTATTTTTTTATCTTCAATATCTTTTTAAATTTTAATCAAATTCAAATTTGATGAATTCTAAATTTATTTTTTAAAAAATGTTTCTCTCTTAAAGACCAAGTTTAAAAATATATATTTTTAGATCTCATTCATTATAAATATAACTCGCATTATATTAACTTTGAATTGACATTATACACTTTTAGAGTAAAAAAATTTTAATAAATATTTTATTATTATTTATATATGAAGGGCTCCAATTTTAAGATTCTACCTTAGCTCTCGAAAATCTTAAGGTTGGCCCTCCTAGAGGTTTCCAATTGGATCAGATTTGTGCGAGATGTAATCTTGAGTAGGAGGAGACGATAAAACATATTTGCTTTGAATGTCCTTTCTCAAAATTGGTTTGGCCAGGATCTGTTTTGGGATTTGATTTTAATACGGGTACCCCTTTATCCTTTATGTTGTGTTTAGTTGAGAGATTTGGGGAGAATTTTGGAAACAGAAAGGAAAAATGTGTGTGAAACTAAGTGAAATCTGGGTATATTTTATTCACATTTTACCTAACTTTTTTTTTTCCTTACCAAATCTCTCTTTAAATCCTCCAACCAAACACAACATTAAAGATTGGTTTTTAGAATGGGTTGGTTTACTCTGTTACCATCCTTTGTGCTATTTGGCTTATTCAAATCAACTGGCATTTAAACATTCCCAGCCTAATCCTCTCAAAACGCTTGCTGCAGTCTATTCAACACCTAAGTGCTGTGCACCTTTGACGAGATTTTGTATTGAATGAGTTGGATGACTTAGTGTTTAACGTACAGACTTTCGTAGTCCTCGTTTGGTAAATATTTTGGGACTAAAAAAGCACAAAAAGACAAAATATATTATATAAACCAATAAGATAAAATGTCACATTCAAACTATAACCATTACACTTTTTTTCTCACAAAAGTTTAAAAAAAAAAAAAAAAAAAAAAAAAACCAAAAACAAAAACCAAACGAGACTAAAAAAGTCTCGACACAAAAAAATTGACAACCGTAGCCAATGCCAAATGCAACTTTAATAATCCAAAATCCTTTACTGTTACTACAGCTGGAAATAGTCATAAGGTCTTCATTGATGGATCATGGTCAAAAAGCAGCATGGGTGTCAGCACCTGAATTTTCACTTTTAATAATTATTGGAAAAAATCTAAGTTTTAATAACGATATTTGAAATATGTTAATTTTATTGCTTTGCTCAAATTCTTGAAATATTTATTTAGAATCACCACCTAACATAAGATTCGAGTGTATAGGTCACCTGGAAAATAGATTTTTAGTGAGTCAATACTTTTATATTTTGAGTTTATTAATGTGGTGCAATCAGAGATGAGTTTGAAAATTTTCTGTTACTAGTAAAGAATGTGTTAAGTACCTTGCATCGCTCTTTTGGTACTGTTTTCCCTGTATGTACTAAAACCTAAATAAGATTTATTCGTTGCACGAGTCTTGGTAGTAGATCACGCGAGCGGCGGCACAATGGTGGGTCAATCCACTCAAAATATTCACAAGTAGCATGAATCTGAAATTTTTAATAAATAAGTTCAGATTTTTTTTCAATATTCTATAACATAACAAATAAATATATTAATTACTTAATTATTAAATATTGAAAGTGATTATCCCATAATTTGCACATCCTATAAATCTTCTTCCCATATTTGCATTTGTCCAAGCTGTTCTAGTCAGAGATCTTTGGCCATAGTAGCATGTACGAGCTAAACTTTGTCTAGTATGGTGGAAACCTTGAGAGGATGACATCTTTAACAATGGAAGTGGTCCCAGAAATTTTTGGGTTGGAAAAAGTGGGTTTAGAAATTTTTTTTTTGGCTGGAAAAGTAGGTTTGGTTGCTTCATATTTATATAGGCAAGTGGCTAGCCAAATTGGGGGCAAATTGGTCATTTAACACTTCCATTTTGGTGCCAAAACACTTCAAGCCAGTGAAGACACGCTTCTCTAGCGCATGTTCCACACGCGTTGTTAACTCTACCGATTCCCGTCACTTTTGCACTTTAGTCAAAACCACAGAGTGCTTATGAGTATATTTATAAACGTAAGGGGGTAATGTGAAAAGCGTTAAACCACAAGGGGGTAAAATGTAATTATCCCAACTTCTTTTAACTATTATTACTCATCAGATGATACAGAACACATTGGTTAACTATTTTTTGGACTTCAATATTAACTAGTGTTCCTGCTATTTTATGCAGGGAGTAAAGAGGAGAAGTTTTTCAATTCTCAACCCTGGTTAGAATCCAACTCTGAGGATTTCTTCAGCATTAATGGTGGTAAGATAACTCTAATCTTTCGGTACAATAATTTTGCAAGGAAGCATACTACTTTGCATCAACAACTAATAATGAATTACTTTCAGATTTTACCCCATCTCGTGGCAACACGCCCATCCATCGAAGCAGCTTCATACAAACATCTTAGCCTGGTTCCTCCATATCCAAACTTTCTCTAACCAATAATGTGAAGAAACTGGCTGACCTTTTCAGCGAGAGCTTCAATGAGAACCAAGTCGATGAATATCAAAATTTACAAGGCATTGAGACTATTACTTCTGATCAAAAGCCAGAAGGCAAACATACAAGACCAATAAATGGAAGCCCTCAAATTTCTGAAGCAATTTCTGATTTCAGTAATGAAATGGCTCCGGGGAGAGTTCACAAATCTGAGAAACAGAAATTGTTGAGGTCAATATTATGTTGCCTACCTAGTTTGGCTCAAAACCTAAGCTTCTGTGAGAGGAAGAAGAGGTTGAGCCGTAACGATAGTATTGGAAGATGAGCCAAGATTTTCATCATCCATCCCGTTTGTTGGAAGTTTCACATCTGAGTTGGCATGATCACGTGAGAATCGTATCATTTGCAAAGTTACTTGTCATTTCTCTAGCACGGTATCAGAGCCAATTGTGAATTTGGTTGGGAATGATCTCACATATCAAACAAAGGAGTTAAATATTTGTTCGATCAATATCTAAAGCAAGAAAACGTACTTGAAAAGGTATATATATTTGGAAAAAATGCACAAATCGACTTAATTTCATCTTATTTGGATTTTTTTCAAATTTGTGAGTAATAGTCAGAACAAAAATGGCTAATGCTGAAATAGATTTTTCCCATCTTTGTTAGTGTAATAGTAATTGGTTTGTTTTCGGACTGTTTTTAAATCAATGTTTAATTCAGAAACAAGAGAAGTAATAAAGGTGACCATAACATCACATTTTCATGGAAATTCTTCAATACTATTATTTATATATTCGACAAATTAGGAAAGCAAAGTACAATCTGAAAAAACATTAACATAGCAAAACAACTCGGCAAAATCTATGATTTTAGAGGCACATCGTAAGAAAATTTATATAAAATGGTTTTATGTAATCATCCTTCCTTCCTTCGATGCCTGTAACCTTGTTTCAAGTTCACTACAACAATGACAACAAAATCAAAAACAAAAAGACAACAACTAACAAATACTTGTTTCTTTATAATCTCAAATATAGGGCAGAAAATAAAAATAGAGCCACAACCATTACCAGAAGAAGACACCAAAACAACCGTCTCTATGTCGTCCTTTGAAAACGAGCCACATTTACTGCAATGACCACAAAGAGCCAATCTTTCACTTCATCTAGGTATCGAAAATAAGCATGTCTCCAAGACCTTTTTAGTACCAAAGTGCCACAAACAACCCAAAATCCTACAATGAATCCAACTCCTGTGCTAAGATAGAACCACAACTCATCATACTCGTCTTCCTTATTGTCCACCTTTTTTTTGCCATCTTTGTCTTTTGCATCAACTTCAGTTGCAATGGAACACTTGGTTGACAATGGAAGCCCACAAAGTTCCAGATTACCTTCATAAATGGATGGATCATTGAAAGTCTGGAACTGATTGGTTGAAGGAATTGGCCCTGAAAAGTTGTTGTATGACAAGTTCAAATGGTTCAGTGATGTTAAAGAAGACATGGTTGAAGGAATTGAACCGGAGAGGTGGTTGCTCGAAAGGTCTAGCGTTTCTAACCATCGCAATTCTCCAATTTTCTTTGGTATCTTTCCTGTCAATTGGTTTCTTGATAAATTCAAGGTACCCAAGTCTGATAGATTTGTTATCGCTTCTGGGATTTCCCCAAATAGATTATTGCTCGAAAGGTCTATAACATTAACGAGCTCAAGTGTGACGGTATACTCAAATTGTCTTCCTTTCACTACCAAATTCATTTGATGAAACCGAGGTGGAAATGGAAATGCAATATTGAAAGAGCTGAAATGATTAAAGCCACTCAAATTTCCCAAACAGTGAGGTATAGATCCTGTAAAATAGTTATGAGCAAGGTCTAAGATGTGGAGATCAGATAAATGACATAGCTGTTGAGGTATATCTCCAGTGAACAAGTTGGCTCGCATTCGGAGCTTGGAAAGCAACGAAAGGTTTTCTCCCACCCATCCTGGTATGTTCCCAGAAAATTTGTTATCTCCAAGATCAAGAGTGTACAAATTCCTGCAATTCTTCAACCAAGAGAGTTTGCCTGAAAGATTGTTACCACTCAACCTCAACCAATAAAGAAACGAAAGCGAGCACATTGATTCAGGAACATGGCCAGTGAGATTGTTTTGGGACAGATCTACGCTCCCAAGAGCTCGCAAGTCCTCCAAATGGAGGGGAATTTGTCCAGATAGATGATTGTCCGAAAGATAGAGACCAGTCAAAACTTTCAATTTACATATGGACAAAGGAATGGTACCATTTAGAGAGTTCCCAGAAAGATTAAGCATGACTAACGATGACATGACACTGCCAATAGTCAAAGGAATCGCTCCTGAAAATAAATTGCTGTTCAGAAAGAGAAACACTACGTTAGGCCAGAGTGGGATTGTGCCTTCCAGGCGATTGAAACTCAAGTCCACAAAGGAAATTCCTAATGAGTTGGGAACAACACCGACAATTTGGTTGTGAGATAAATCGAGCATGTCAATCTGCATCGACGATTTCCAAAACCAGTCAGGTATTGTATCTGAAATGGAGACATTTGTGAGGACTATGGATGAAAGTTCTTTTTGATTTCTCAACCATGTTGGAAATTTTGGACCCAACAGATAGTTACTGATTTGGATAGCTAACAGGCTGAATGGAGGAACCCATTCATGTATCACATCAAAAATGCAAGTTGTGTCGGAAGATACGGAGAAAACTCGTAGTTTTGCAAGACCCTGTAAATGGTTTTGGGACAAGAGACCTTTCCAAGAATTATGGAAGAGTTGCAATTTAGTCAACTCTGTGAGTCTTCCTAAACTTGCAGGGATAGACCCATTCATCTCATTAAAAGAAAGGTCCAATTCCTTTAGAAAAAACAACCTTCCAACAGATTCTGGAATTGGACCTGAGATCAGATTATCATTCAGTACAAGGGATCTCAAATAATTCAAGTGTCCCAATGAATCAGGTAACTTCCCATTAAATTTGTTGGACCCCAATATCAACTCCTTCAAGCTACTGTTACAACACCCAGACAATCCCTCTAAAAGTTCACTTATGTCACCACTAATAGAGTTAAAAGATAAATCTAGTGATTGCAAGTTATGATAGTTTCCCAAAGCAGCATTGCCAATGGAACCTGTAAAATTGTTTAAACTGACATTGAATTCCACAAGAGTACTAATATTGAAAGGCCATAGAGGCAACAAAGAGTTAAACTCGTTATAAGATAGATCGAGGACCAAAAGGGAAGTAAAATTTGTGTTCTGTATAGCTTTTGGAAAGTTGGGGAGTTGACAATCAAACAGGTGTAACTCAGACAAAGAGGGCATGGTATTAATTGATTGCAACCAATCTGTTGCTTCACTCAGGTTCACACCACCAAGATTAAGATACTTCAAAGAAGATAGACCAACAAGCCAGTTTAAATCCGATGCCCAAATATTGTAGTAAAAAACAAATGCAGAGAGGTCGAGATATTGCAAGTTTGACAGATTTCCAAGATGAGGTGGAACCATTCCACCGAAATTTGATTGAGAAAGACTGAGATAACTCAATTTCTCAAGTGAACCAATGAAATTTGGGATTGCGATTCCATAGAAATCATTCATGCTCAGATCCAAGTAACTTAAATACCTTATGTTGAGCAAAGAAGGACTGATCTCACCTCCCAAACACGATGAGTATGTATAATTGTCTGCAAGTCCTTCATACAAACTGCAAGAATCTCGTCCTTGGTTTCTGAGGTCAATCTTGAAAACGTTGCTAGTGTGTTTGTTGCAGCTCACACCTTTCCATCGACAGCAATCTTTGCCAACCCAAGAAGAAAGCCGACCAGAAGGATCTGTGAGTCCTTCTTTGAATTTAAGAAGGGCTTTCCTCTCAAATTCAATGCACCGCGTGGTTAAATTACCATCATTGGGATTGAATCTACTGGTTTCAAGAGAAACAAATTGAGAAAGCAATGAAAGAAGAAGAAAAATGGTAAGATTAAATGTGGTGTATATACTCCGACTATTCATCTTTGCTTCAAATTAAGCACCACGAAAACATAGCATCAATACTTGGTAAACATATGAATTTCTCAAGATATATACATGTATATATATATATAAGAATGCATTGATAGATAGACAGTTCTAGCAATTCTACAAATTGTATGGTCCACATTTTGAAATCACCAGCAAAGAGAACGTGATGCTTGGTTTAGTCACTTGTGGAAATATTTGGATGGACTAATTGAGTCAGTCAGTCTACTTGTCTTTTTTGCATTTGGAGGTTTCTCTGGGTCTACTTCCTTCCCATAAAAAATTTATGATCGTAAAACGACAGGTCAAACTTTTGAGACGCGTCAAACGACGGGTCAAATTTATGATGGACTAATTGAGCCACTTCTGAGCAGCAGGTAATTTACCGCGCCATTTCAAAGCCGATAGAATCATCGAATCCACGTTGGGCAAGTGCCATTTGGGGTTCATGGGTCATTTTCCTAGCCCAATCAGAAATATAGAAGCTTTGTGGAGTATTCATGAATCCAGCTTTGTTTCAATAGAAGGAATTTGTGATAAAATAATTTTTAGATAAATAAGATTTTCAAAATTTCTTCAATTTTTTTTTTAAAAATATTTGTTACTCCTCTGTCTTCTATGGGCAAACAATCAAATGAACAAGGCGAGATGATTTCCCTCCTATTTTATAGTCCTTTCCCTTACCAAATCCAACAAATTATTATTTGGGTAAACTACCAATAGATCCTACTTTGGAGACTTATTACCCATTAAGTCCTATTTGATATAATTTATTAAGTGATAAAGATAAATTTATCAGTCTTTTTTTTTATGAATAATTTTATAGTGATAAATTTATCAGTCTCTTTGTTTTATGAATAAATTTTTAGTGATAAATTTATCACTCTCTTATTTTTATAGTGTTAAATTTATTAGTTAGGACCTGTAGGTAAATAAGTCTAATTAATAGGACTAATTGGTAAGTACCCCATATTATTTATCATTATTATATAAAATTGTTATTAGCACCTGCTTAAATTCTTTGAACTTCTTAATTTCTAATTTTTTTTTTATTACAATTATACATTGAAATAAAATTACATTAGAAGACATCATTTAAAGGAATGTATGAGAGAGTTCAAGAAAGTAGTTGGAAAATTCGAAGATCTTTGAAGAACAGCTTCGAATTCTCTAGAATATTATGAGAAGCTTAGATTCTTCAATAGTCTCAACTCAAGAACACAAGAGTAAAGGAGATGATGGAGATAAGAGATTGGGTGAAGAAGAAGGCAAAATGGCCAGAGAGAGAATAATGGCAAGGCTCTCCCATGGATCTCCCACTTTCACTCTCAAGGTTGATAATGGAGATGGAAAATTAGTTCTTTCCCAAAAGTTATATCCCCAAAATCCATCCTTTGTAAAGCTATGGGTGGGTGCTATTTATAGGCACCTCATGATGTAGGATGGAGCCCATGTGCAAGGCACATGGGGAATATTCTCTCTAACCACCTTGTCCGAGGAGGTAACCTCTCCGAGGATGAGAAAAACCCCGAAGAGGAGATTAACCCCTCGGCGAACCCTTCTTCTTAGCCACACCTAACCAATGATCCTCAATCATCTCAAAGGGTCAAGGGTAGTCCCAGAGGACGTCCTGCCGCATAAGGGTCAGGGGTAGTTCAAGAGAACACCCTGCCACAAATATTGCCGAGTCTCAGGGACCCCCTAGATCGTGCCACCTCGACCCGGGTATAGGCTAGTTTAACCGAAGAGTGAATTTATCTCCACTCACCGTCCTCGGGATCAGGTCCTTTGTTCGAACTCCATTACGCCCATGGTTCTGGTGCGTAGATCCCGGAAAGCTCCAAGCCTGCAAGTGTTCTGGGACTCATTAACGGAGCGACTTCTAGATTGCGTTTGAATCCGTTCGAAGCCAAGTGCTTCGGACCTCTAGGTTCGTGGATCCAAACCCTTTCGAGTCCGAGTGCCTCGGATCTCTAGGCTTGCTTAATACCCTTTCGAGTCCGGGCCCGAGTATGTCTCCAGGTTCGTGGATCCAAACCCTTTCGAGGCTTAAAGCCATTCAGCCCGTTTGATGGCGATAAATCCGGGCCCACCAATCTTGGACTTGCGATAAATTCGGGCCCACTAATCTTGGGCTATTGGGCCTAAATAATTTAGTGGGCTCAAAGTAGCCCCTCTTACAAGGAACACCTACCTACTAAATAAGAACTAACACTCTATAATATTGTACACTCAGCCCAACCCTCATCTCCACCTCCACCTCCAGCTATACGTATTCCACCTTTCTAAACCATGAACCTGTTACTTTTCATAACCAACCAACATAAATCCTAAACTTGTTACTGTTCATAACCATCTCAAACCCTGAATATATCCTCTTCATTATCATTATAAACCCTCCTGAACTAGAAACCTTGAACCTGAATGGACTTGACATTAGTTATTTTACCTTCTAGAGCAATAGAAAACGATGACAACAATTTTGATGAGGTTGACTTTCCATTGGTAAGTTTATCTAGACAGAAACTAATAGTAGCTCTCTTATTATATACATATATTTTTTACACTGAATAAGAAATAAACATTATTCTCAACAATCATACGTTGGGGCGGAGGTATAGAGGGCCAGGGTCACGTGCTCCCTTGGATTTTGGATTTTTTTTTTTTTTATAACAAACTTAAAGAAAATATTTTAAATAAAAAAATTACAAAAATATTATTTAGAGTGAAATGTTAATGACATTTTTAAAATTATGAGAATAATAATGGTTGTTTTGTTTGAAAATTTCAGTGTAACGTGATGTCCATCTTATCGACATGCAAGCATAATTAATCTCACTATGAAGATATATAATTTGTTGGATTGTTAGTTACATTTGACATGTGGGATTTACCCTCCATGTATTTCTTTATTATTGGTTGATGATATCACATGTCAATGATAACATGGTATTACCATTATATTAATTTTTACTCAACTTTTGTATAAAAAAAATTACTTTATCATTATATAATTTATTTGAAGACTTATATCCATGATTTTTTTTTTTTTTTTTTTTTTGTATTATCTATGATACACTAGTTACAAATAACAATTTTTTTTTATCTTTCTCAAAGTCAATTGTAAAATTTATGTGAAATATTTTTGTAAAAAATTTCAATGTTATAACTAATAAGTGTCCCCTCTAATTTAATTTTTTAGCTTTGCCATTGATCATACGTATATGACTAGGGTGGTAAAACAAATCAAACTAATTGAATTCATCTCGTATTTAACTTGTTAACATTTCCTTCATATATTTTCACTATAACAAAATGCATATTTGGCGACTAAAATTGGCGACCAAAACAATTTTAGTCGCCAAAAACAGCAGATTGGGCGACTAAAAACCTGATTTAGTCAGCATTGATTGAATCTTTTTAGCTACTAAATTATTTTAGTCGCCATATAGTCTTATTGGCGACCAAACTTAGTTTTAGTCGTTGTTTGTTACCACTTTACGCTACTAAAATTTGATTTAGTCGCCGTATAATAACATTTTGTGACAAAACATTTTTGTCACCCAAAAATGGGCGTATTTTTGATGAATTTTTTACGACCACAGCTAAGTTAGTCGTTGTATATTACATATTGCCGACGAAAATTTGAATTTAGTAGCCAAATAGGATGCTTTTGGCGACCAATTTTTAGTCGCTGTTAAGGATATTTGGCGACAAATAATCATTTAGTCGCTAAAGCTTCAAAAAAAATTTAGAGGGAAACTCATTAATATTGGCGCCCAGTACATATATTACACAAACACACTTTTTTGTTCTGTTTTGTCTCACACACCAACATATAGAGCAGTCGATACCAAACTCGTCGCTCACCACTGCCGATCATCACCATCGCTGGCCACCGGCGCTCACCACCATGACCACTACAAATCGGCCCCACCACTGATTATAGGTATGTATCCATCGTCTCTCTTCCTCTCTGTCGATCTGGGTCTGTCTGTTTGTATATGTTTCTCACTGTCTCTCCTATCCCCTTCATTCACGATTTCTGTAGGGTTTTGACATGTTTTTTTTCTTTCATTTTCCATTCATTTCGTAAACAATTTTTTAGGGCTTTTTCTGATTTCGTGAATGGGTTTGGTTGAAATTTTGGATTGTGGAATTTGGGTTCTCGATTTTGGATTGTTGAACTATATCACCAAATGTGCCTCTGTTTCAGGAATATTCCAAACTAACCCTATATATATATGCATGCAGATGTGAGAAATCTAATTAATGTTTTAGCTTGTTTTGTGTGTTAGTGAGAGGACCTGAGACCACAAGGAGTGTCACGCCCTCAAAATAATACATATAAACCCAACATTCATGACATCCATAGATATAAGAGAATAAAGCATGTTTCCATTTATCAGAGTATTAATTACAAAAGTATTACATGTTGACAACAAAAGTAAATGTCCTACGGGCTTACAACTTTCCAAGCCAACACTTGGTTACAAAAGGAGAGTACTAACTCAAAACACATTAAGCCCTTGGCTTGATATACATGTAATACAAAAAGAGATAACAACAAAACATTCTTCAGCCTCTAAGCCTCCCAAGCTACGTCCTTGGAGGTGGCACATCACCTGAACTTGAAAATGATATCCCATATAGGGTGAGCCAAAGCCCAGCAAAGATATACTAAACCAAATATGAGCAATAACTAAAACATTAGCATTTGATAAATGGTTAATACTTGTAAACCAACTTACAACACTTCTCAGTTTCATGACAAATACATTCGCGTTTCATTTCACTTTCCTTTACTTATCCATTTTAAGATCATAAACATGGCTTATTGTCTAGCCAAGCGATTAAATGAGACTACAAATCACATTAAAACACTTCCATCATCCACGATTCAAATGACACTACAACTCATAATAAAACACTTCAATACTTCAATTATCTACGTTATAAACGTAATTAAAATTTTGGGACTTTCACCCTGGACACTCCGGCCAACTTAGTTACCAATGGAGTCCATCTCCTATCTCCTCCCAAACGGGTTTGAGAGTACATCCCCTATCTTCTCCCAAACAATATATATATATACAATGTATTTAAACGCTTATCATACACAATGATCAATCAATACACATATTCGATGTATTATTCCAACCGTCATATTCAATGACATATTCCAAGTGATTAGTTTCAGTTTTCTCTAATCAACATACATTGTCTACAACAATTAAGACTATCCTCCACCGATAGCCCAAAGCAATTATCTCTAAACAGATAATAAATTCATCAAACAGATAAAATATCAACATTTTCAAAGGTGAGTGATTTATTTATCCAACTACACCATTCAATCTCATAATTTCCCAACTCACTTTCATATTTCTCCAAATTAATTATTCAAATTAATTATTCAACATAATTAGGGCATTTTCCCCATTTTTCAATTATCAACGCTAAGGCTCAACTTCATCAATTTAACAACAATAATTCCATTTTTCAAGGTCTCACGCACACATGGAGTTTAACAATTGAAAACCCCCTTTTTATAACTTTAAAACAAACCTCAACTTACCCAAACTAACCATAATCCACCATTTATACAAAATGACCAAAATATATGTTAAAACTCATAAGAAGGAGTAGTGTATCCCTACCTCAAATGAAGAGACCAAATGGAGAAGATGAAGAAAACTCAAGATGCTCCAAACTTAATGATTTTCGGATCAAAACGTGGCCCACACCAAGCGCCACCTTTCTTACAAAGGAACTAGGATAGAAACACACTAGAACTAGGTGTATTCTTAGAAAAAAGATGTATAGAGAGAGAGGAGCAGCCGAATCTAGGGTTTGTGTAAAGAAGATGGTGAAAAAGTGAAAAAGAAGCTGCTACTGCGAACTGATATATTTGAGGCTCGCTCGAGCGACCAGACACAAAGAAACCTCACTCGAGCGTAGAAAGCTTCGCTCGAGCCAACAATATGAAGCTTCAGGTCTGTAACCCAGAAGCACGCTCGAGCGCAAGAATGCTCGCTCGAACGAAGAAACCCAAAACATAGTCCTTGCTCGCTCGACCCAAGAAATGCAACCTTCAGGTCCAAAACTGGACACAGACGCAAGCTCGCAAGACTTCTCACCCGAGCCAACAGACACACCACTCGACTCTCGCTCGAGCGAAGGAACCCTGGCTCGAGCGATGGAACTAAAACACAGAGCTCGCTTGAGCGACAAAAGCCTCGCTCGAGCGAAGACACCAAAATCTGGGCAGCAACCATTTGTTTTAAAATATACCCAACCTGTTACAAACCTACCCAACACATCCGAAAACTTAAATACAAGGAATTAAAGGATGGAAATGCACATATACAACAACAGATGTCCACAGAATCGAGTCTGGAATACAACAACCAAAGGAGAGAAAACCGAGATCGCTATAAGGAGAAAGCCTCTGCAATCTAAGTAAGCTAAGGAGCTTAAAGTGACATTCCAATTTCCTTCTGGTGTGCTTTTTGGAGATTGAAAGTACCTTTCTTTGAAAAAAATTCACTCCAATTTACTTATAATTTTTTTTTTATTTGCTCTGATGATTAAAATCCAATTTATATTGTTCCCACCATTTAGAACAACATATGTTTTGAATGTAATCAAACTCAAATTTAGAGTAATAGAAAAAATAATTTATTAGTTGGTTAAATTTGATGTGTTCGTTGATATTAGAAATTAGGCGCCCATGTGGCACAACCCTTTGAACCTTTTGAACCTGAACCTTTTGAACCTTATCCATGTAAGTTTGAATTTGAATTCAAAACTTATTTGGATAACCATTCAGGATATCTATATCTATCATATCAATAGATATAGATAGATGGATAGATAGATATTGGTTGTTCTATATTTGAATATATACATCTGATAAGATGAGAATAATATATCAATATCAGATACGTTATGTGGTTTTTACCAATAACCTTTTTTTCCAGACTCTCTCTCTAACTCTCTCCCATATGAGAACGATCCAGCTTCTGCACTGTGATTTGTGTGGGTGATACTCCTTTTGTAGTATCACTTCACTGCTGGGTTGGTTGTTCACATCCTGGAAGCACGTGATTTACCCACGAGATTCTTCGCTTCAGGCTCTACTAAAAGGTATGACTATAAAATTTTTCCCGCTGCGTCATAATACTTTATGATTTACATTGGTATCAGAGCCAATATGGGTATTTTCGTACTTATTTTTATGCATTAAAATATGTGTATATTTTTATATAAATATATATACATGATATATGCATGAATATTAATAAAGGCGGAAGATGTCCACTCTCATTAGATTAAGAGCGTAAAATATCTCATTTTTATGTTCATTAAATGTCATTTTTAATGCCATAAATGTATTTATTTTGGAAAATGGAGTCTGGCAGTACCGAAATTGGACCAGAAAATACCCTGGAAGGCGCCGCGTGGGCCTCACGCGCCATCTAACGCCGTCAGCGACTTCCACGTGTTGCGACGCACCTTCACGCGCTAAGATGCACTTCCACGTGCTACCACGCGCGCGCTGTCCGTGTTTTCACGTGCGCGTCGTCCACGATGCGCACGCGCGCGCTTGGCGCTGAGTCGCTAGCTGCGCCGTGAGCTGAGCCGCTCGTTGAGCCGCGCCATTTTTTCTCCGCCAGCTTGGCTGCTGATGTTAAGGGTCTGTTTTTTTTTTTTAAATCAAGAATTACGTTAAATGGTCATAAGTAATTCTTTATAGCTTTGTTTTAAGCGTGGTTAGTGCTGTTAGACTCAGAATTAAATTTTCTATCTTATGTAAAATTTTCAAAATTTTATGAAAATAAAAAATATTTTTCTTGAAATAATAATTCATTATTTCTGCTTTAAAATGCATCTGGTGTTGCATGATTAAGTTTCTGGGGCTAAATTTTTTATTGTAGACTACTGTTGTAGTTTACTATTTACTGGTATAGTTATTTCATTTTACCAGATTCTAGAATATTTATTTCTAATTTTATGTGTGTTTATTAGTTATTTAAAATTCCAAAAAATACCAGAAAATTCCAGAAAATTTCAGAAGTGGATATACTTTCTGTTATGGCATAATTTGAATATTAAATACAGCATATTGTTGTTTTTTACCTAGAGTTTCTAATATGTTGTAATTAGAATAGCATGATTAATTGTTATTTGTTTAAATTCTATTATTAATTGTGACATAGCATGAGTTGGTTGTGAATCTACATTATGATGCTATTGTATGGAATTAGAATTTTTTTATCATGCTTTTAGACATGCCATAGTCAGTGGGAGGTTATTTGGTTGAGAGAAATCTTTGTAGATTAACTCCCGAAAACTAATATTTTGCGCATAAATTAAATTAAATTTTGGATAATTGTCACCTGTGGCGCAAGAGATTATTACAAGCATAGCGGATTTTCGATCTTGCGACTTGTGTAATATTGTCACTATTTAATTTAGATTTTTGTAGCAAAATTATATTATGCTAATCAAATTAATCCCAATGCAAATTTCTCTCTAAATTGACTTAGCTTATGAAAGTTAATTGGTTGACCTAGACTTAGTAGAGATGTTCAAATGTGAACAATGTAATTCTATTCTTTAGATGAGCAAAAGTCTTGGAGACTTTAGGTCAGACCTTAATTGAGCCAAAGTAGGGAAACATGACTCAAAGTCGCCGTGGTTTTGTTGCCTTGTTTGGCACAATAAAAACTAATGTGTGCGCTATGGTTAGCTGCATGCTACGTAGTTTTGGTTGGCGAGTTTTGGAGTTATGAAATTATTAAGCTCTCAATAGATCTATATATGACCTTGACTATTGAGCTGCGTGGATTGACTTTGTAATTTAACTTGTAATGATGTTGCATCATTGGATGAAGTAGCATTCAAGAGTCACGTCATCCAAGAAATGCGAGCTTAAATGAATTAGTCATTAAGTGTAAGATAAGTAGCTAGTATGAGCAGTGTTTTGCTCCCTACCCTACTATTGGGAGTGGATAGAGCAAAAAATTTCACGCACTATAATAGTGTGCATTGAAGTATCACTTGAAGTTAAAAGATTAGCGCTTAGTAGCAGCAAAATCTATTAACACTAAGTGAAAAGATTAGCACCAAGTGGCTGCAGAATCTATTAACATTGCCAACTTGTCTAAGTCTGGACACTTACTGTTTCCACACTTGAGTGTGAGACATGATGAGGTGCTTCTTTGTATGATTCCTTTACTAGGCTAACGTTTTGTTTTGAATATCGTTTACCACTAAGCGCAAACGTTGCAACATAGTAATGAAAAGATCAAGGCTGACAAGATTGTTATGACTCTAAGAATTTGAAGCATCACTTGTGAGAGCATTGTGTTGAATTAGACTCTTTAGCCTAATTCGCGCTTAAGTTACTTCAGGAGCTGTCATAGATTGATAGCTTATTCTCTCCTTCTTGTGGATAGTAGAATTAATTGCAAGTAACTATGAAGCGAGAAACAAATATGGCAAGAGGAGTATCGTCATCTTTCAATTAGATGCAGTAAAGTGTATGGAGAATAAAATTAACTTGAAAGTGCAGGGAATTAGCACTTACTAGTTAAATTTGCGGCTTAGGCGCACTTGGTATCTCCATGACATCCTTTTATGATCTAGTGAACATGAATTAGTCATGAGTCATTACTTAGTTGGGCCTAAACCTTTAAACTTGTCTTCGAGAACTCACACATTAGGATAATTGGAATTAGTTTATGCATTTGTCATGAACCGATGGCTTATTATACTTAATCACATTAATGAGAAGATGACATGGATGGTTAGAGTAGGCTCTCTCGAGCCCTCTCACTTGTGACATCCTGCTCTCATGTAAATGTATAACTTTGTTCGCAATGGTTGCGCACAAGTAAGTAGAAAAGCCATAGAAGGTCATTTGTATTGGCACATTTAGTACACTATGATAATTGTGACTGGATATGTGTAAGGGTATGATAGCTAGCCCCAAATCTCGACACATTTATAGATTACAATACGCATCTTAGTCAAGACTATTTGATCTCCCATAAGTCAAAAAAGTTTTGAAATGATTTTTGATATTGCACATATGAGGTGGAGATCAATTAGATAACAGTTTTCGTGTTTTTAGTTTTGACTAAGGTGGCGAGTATCTATTTGAGTCATGTTTTTAGAAAGCTCTATGAAGAGAAATGGATGCTTGGAAAATTGATTATTCCTAGTACTCAACAACACAATGGTGTAGTAGAGATAAGGAATTAAATATTGTTAATGTTAGGTGGATGATGACGCAAAATGTTTCCTAATTGGGAATTGCACTTTAGTTTGTTGCCTATATCCCTAACTAAATGCCCTTCATATCAGATTTTACACTCCATTTAAGTAATGGGTTAGCAAAGAGCCATTTATGGGCGAACTGTAACCATCAAAGCAGCTTATCCTTATTTTACTTCTCATAAGGTTGCGAAGTTAAGACCTAGGGTTCTATGACGCATTATTGTATGCTGTCTTGTAAACACTTGGGGTTATGTGACGCATTATTGCGTGCTATCATGTAAACCCTCCGGGTCATATATATATAGGTAAGCAGCTTTGTGGGAGTGTAACTAAGTCACATAAAGTTTTTTTTAGTAAAGGTGACGTAAATAGAGTTTTGGAACTCTGTAAGATAGAGAATTCTAAGCATAGCACTTTTATGTAGCCTAGTTGAGAATGGAAAGAAATTTTCAATATCCTAGAGACAGTGGGAGCGATGTGCCTACTAATGGATTACTCCACTAGAGAAGAATACTCTACATTCTTAGTTGCGTGGTAGCGAATGTGAAAATTTTTCACGTCATTACTAGGTGATTGAGAAGGAGACATTCATGATTGCTCCGCAAGATGATAAAGAGCCTAGGATAATGCCAAAGGCTCTAGTCCCCTGTTTTTAGAAAGTGGATCAATATTGCGCAGTTTAAGACAAATTCTTTGAGGATTAACCATTTCTATAATTTGGTTGACTTTCCATTATGACACGAAACTGTTATAAAGTTATGCGTAATTTGGATAGTCATTGTTGAGGCATAAGGCTAGCTAGATACCGAAAAGTCGCACCATTGACGAAAGTGTAGACCATGAGAAGACTTCCTCCTGGAGAGTGAAGTTATTTTGACTTAGGCTATGATTGACATAAGTTCGGAACATTAATTTGTGGACATTGTGACCCAACTTTCTCATTAGAGAATTGGATAAGTAGATCTGTAGGGATTTACCTTTTGCTTTTATGGTGAAAAGTTAGGAGCGCAAAAAGGTTGCTAGTTCCAATAAATCTTTTACAACCTAAAACAGTTATCCAAATAGTGGTTCTTAGATTTCGTCAAGCCATGATAGGCCAACGATGATCAATGAAGACCACTGAGGCATGATCAATGGTCCAAAAGAAGTTTTTCCTTACTTAGTCATTATAAGCCAGGAATTTATAAGGTTGTTGCCACCTAGGGTGAGCAGTCCTCTGTTTTAGATATGATGGACATGGGTGATGTAATTTATATGCTCGGATGCACGATCCTTAGGGATTGTTTGGGAGAATTCCCGGTTTGTCTTTTATGACTTACATAAAGAATATCCTAGAATGATTCTAGATGCAAAATTGCAAACCCATTGACTTATCTATCGGTAAAAGTCAAAGCCTTAGCTATTGAGTAAATCCTCGGATTGTCTTTGGGAGAAACAGATGACCTATATTCCTTGATCTTTTCTTTGTTGTGGGAGCCTAAAGTACGCTATGTGGGCGTATTCGGCATGATAAGTGTTATCTTTGGTAAATGGTCAACTGAGTTGTTTAGACATCGACCTTACTCATTAGACTGTGGATAGAATGCTTTACTAGTACTATATTAATTTGCTCCTTATAAGATTCAATGCGCTAGTTGGGCGTATCAAGAATGAACACAAATTGGTCACCAAAATATCTTTAGAGAGGTTATTGCGCAAGAGGTAGTGATCTTGAATCACTTCATGTGAGGCGCACATGGAGGATTCCGTTGTATATGCTTATCGCAAGAGGTGCTGATAAGGCTTATGTTTGGAATCTAGAATTGCGCAAGCTGTGGTCATGTTTTTTAGATCAATCACTTATTTGTTGTGAGATGATGGGATGTTGACACTATTATGATTTGTGTCATAATGATTAGCAGATGATGATGTCAGCAGGCAAGATTGGCTCACTCACACGAGTAATCACCCTTGGCGCTTGAGAGCGAGCAAGGATAAGACTAATGGTTTATTTTTTATTTGAAACCAAGAGAGGCTTAAATTATCCACTATGCATGTCGCCTTGGATACAACCAAGATGAGGTCATGTTAAGGACCAAACATGGATGTTAATACCCACTTTCCATGTTGTGCCTGTTATGATTAGCCAGATGCGAAATCTCATTTGGCGCCTGGAAGGTGAACAAATAAAGAATTCGGGTTAGGCACTAGAAAGCGACTAGACTAATATCTGTACGATGTATCAAGTATGACGTCATTCTTTTGGAAGAGTTACTCCACTGTAGCATGTATTCATACTATATGTGCTTGGCGACCGAGTAATGAGGTGAGAGAATGGATCACTGTTTCCTCACCGTGTGAGTCTTACGTGTCATTATTGATTGACACACAAAAGTGTAGCTAATTAGAGCCATTTCTGATCAGCAAGTACTTTACCGCGCAATTTCGAAGCCGATAGAATCATCGAATCCACGTTGTGTTGGGTATACCTCCTTGGTGGAGTGTGGAACCCAATTGGTTTTGAAAAAAGAGTTTTAATTTGGCTTGGTTTAGGTATAATATTTTTATATATTTAATTTGTGGAGGCCCAACCCAATTTGGTTACAACTAGGGTTTTGTTAAAACAAACCCTAGATTCACATGATTATTATGCGTGTATTGTTTTTCCAAAAGAAAGGTGCAGCCGTTCTTCTTTGTGGGAGTGCTTCGGAAATTTAGTGTGTGGCAGCAGCACACTTTGTGATCAATGATTTAGTGGGTGTTTGACTTGGTCAAATCAAGAGTTGGTACCTTTGGTTTGTTGCTCTACATTGAAGGGACTGATTCGGGTTGGTGTTTGGTTCGTTAGTTTGGGTCTTCTACAATTCTGTTTTTGAAGATTTTGATTCTTCTATTTGGTGAGGTCTTTCCTCTTGTTTATTTGTGATTATTTGGAATTCACCTAAGGGTGATTTTGTGAGACCATTAGTGTCTCGTTTGTAATCGTTTGGAACTTATTTGGTTGATAGTGGAATCGGATTTCGATCCCGTGGATGTACCTCACATTGAGAGAACCACGTAAAAATTCTTGTGTTGTCTTTGATTTAATTTTTCCACATTAGTTTATATTTCCATTGATTGATTTACTTGTGGGGATTCATCGATTTTCCCTAACAACTGGTATCAGAGCTTACGGTTTATTTGGATTTATTTATTTGTGTAAATCAATGGAGGGGAATGTGGGTCGTATGTCTAGCTTCAATGGAAGTAATTGGGTAACTTGGAAAACTAAAATGGAGGACATATTATTTTGTAAAGATTTGTATGGACCCATTGAGGGTGATAGTAACAAATCAAAAGATGGTTCTTTTTCAAAGAAAGATGTTGAGTGTTATTATTGCCATGAGAAAGGGCACATGAAGCGAGAATGCCGAAAGCTCAAGAACAAAGAGAAAAGGCGTGACAAAAGTGTGGATAAGAAGCAAGAAGACACAACAGCAGTTACTACCGATGATATCATGGTCGTTTGTGAAGATGATTGTATCAATTTTGTGGGCCAAGAGAGTCATTGGGTGATTGATTCTGGTGCTTCTTTTCATGTGACTTCTCGAGTTGATTTTTTCACTACCTACACTGCAGGAGATTATGGTTCTGTTCGAATGGGTAATGAAGGTTTGTTCAAGATTATTGGTATGGGTGATGTTTGCTTGGAAACAAATTTGGGCTGCAAATTGTTGCTTAAAGATGTGAGGCATGTTCCCGATATTCGCCTTAATTTAATCTCTACTGGGAAGCTCGATGATGAAGGCTTCAACAACAAATTTGGTGATGGAATATGGAAGCTCACAAAGGGTTCTTTGGTGGTGGCTAAGTGCAAGAAGACTCATACACTTTATTCGATGCAAGGAAAAATTTGTAAAGGTATTGTCAATGCACTTGAAGATGATACTTCTACCGAATTGTGGCACAAGCGGCTTGGTCACATGAGTGAAAAGGGGCTGCAAGTATTGTTCAAGAAAGAGCTTCTACCCGGTTTGAAAGGTACACATCTTAAAACTTGTGTTCATTGTTTGGCGGGTAAACAACATAGAGTTTCTTTTCATAAAAATGTTGCTTCTAGAAAAGAAAATGTGTTGGAGTTAATTCATTCGGATGTTTGTGGTCCTTTAAAAGTTAGAACACATGGTGGTGCACTTTATTTTGTTACTTTCATTGATGATTATTCAAGGAAAGTTTGGGCTTATCTACTAAAAACTAAAGATCAAGTTCTAGAAGTATTTAAGCATTTTCAGGCCATGGTTGAAAGAGAAACAGGGCAGAAATTGAAGTGCATCCGAACAGACAATGGTGGTGAATACATTGGGCCATTTGATGAGTATTGTCGCAGCCAAGGTATTCGGCACCAAAAGACAGTTAAGAAGACTCCTCAACAAAATGGCGTTGCCGAGAGGATGAACCGCACCATTGTGGAAAGAACAAGGTGTTTGCTTTCACAAGCTAAATTGCCAAGACCCTTTTGGGGTGAGGCATTGAGTACAGCGGTTGACTTGATCAATTTATCTCCTTGCTATCCTTTGAATGGTGATGTTCCTGAAAGAGTTTGGACTGGCAAAGATGTGTCTTATGAGCACTTGAGAGTGTTTGGTTGCCGAGCTTTTGTTCACATTCCAAAGGATGAGAGATCCAAGCTTGATAGTAAGTCAAGACAATGTATTTTTCTTGGCTATAGGCGTGATGAGTTCGAGTATAGATTATGGGATCCGGTCGACAAGAAAGTCATTCGAAGCCGTGATGTTGTGTTTCTTGAAGACCAAACAATTAAAGACTTTGGTAAAGGTGATCAACTAGAGCCAAAAACTAGTGATCTCATTGATATAGATCCATCTCCTTCATCTCCAGTTGATGATGAAAATGTGGGAGATGTGCAGCCACCTATTGAAGATGTGGAGGATGATGCTAATCCTAATGAAGTTGAGCCAGAAATTGAGGAAGAGCATCCAACTCAAGAACCGCCACTACAACTTGAGTTGAGGAAATCTACAAGGGACCGACAACCTTCAAGAAAGTATCCTCCCAATGAATTTGTGTTGATTTCTGATCAAGGGGAGCCGGAGAGCTACCAAGAAGCAATTGAGCATGCAAAGAAAGATGATTGGAAAAAGGCTATGGAAGAGGAGATGAATTCCTTACTTGAAAATCACACTTATGATTTAGTGAAGTTACCTAAAGGGAGGAAAATTCTGAAAAATAAGTGGGTTTTCAAATTGAAGAATGATAGGAAGAATCTGAGGTACAAAGCGCGTCTTGTTGTGAAAGGCTTTGGGCAAAAGAAAGGCATTGACTTTGACGAGATTTTCTCGCCGGTTGTGAAGATGTCTTCTATTCGGGTTGTACTTGGCATGGCTGCAAGTATGAACCTTGAAGTTGAACAACTTGATGTGAAGACCGCATTTCTTCACGGTGATCTTGAAGAAGAAATTTACATGGAGCAACCGGAAGGTTTTGTGGAGAAAGGGAAAGAGAAATTTGTTTGCAAATTGAAGAAAAGTTTGTATGGCCTCAAGCAAGCTCCGCGGCAATGGTACAAAAAATTTGACTCTTTCATGATGAATAATGGTTTTTCTAAAACCAATTCGGACCATTATGTGTTTATGAAAAATTTCCCGGATGGCAAATTTATTATTCTTTTGCTTTATGTTGATGACATGTTAATTGTGGGTCAAGATTCTACCATGATTAACAAGTTGAAATTAGAGTTGAGCAAATCTTTTGCTATGAAAGATTTGGGGCCGGCAAAGCAAATACTTGGTATGAAAATTGTTCGTGATCGCAAAGAGGGACTGATTTGGTTGTCTCAAGAGAGCTACATTGAGAAAGTTCTTGAGAGATTCAACATGGATAAAGCAAAGCCGGTTGGTTGTCCACTTGCAGGTCACTTCAAACTTAGTTCGAATCAATGTCCTACAAGTGAGAAAGACAAAGAAGAGATGTTGAAAGTTCCTTATGCTTCAGCAGTTGGTTCTTTGATGTACGCCATGGTTTGTACAAGGCCGGATATTGCTCACGCCGTTGGTGTGGTGAGTCGTTTTCTCTCTAATCCAGGTAAAGAACATTGGGCAGCGGTAAAATGGATTCTAAAATATCTTCGAGGGACTTCGAAGGTGTGTTTGTGTTTTGGGGATGGTAAACTGATGCTTGATGGGTTCACAGATTCTGACATGGCTGGTGATGTTGATTCTAGGAAATCTACTTCGGGGTATTTGATGACTTTTGCAGGGAGAGCTGTGGCATGGCAATCTAAATTACAAAAATGTGTTGCTCTCTCAACTACCGAAGCTGAATTTATTGCCATTACAGAAGCTTGCAAAGAAGAGTTATGGTTGAAGAAATTTTTGCAAGAGTTGGGTTTGAAGCAAGAAAGGTATGTGCTTTATTGTGATAGTCAAAGTGCTATTCACTTGAGTAAAAATTCTACTTTTCATTCGAGATCGAAACACATTGATGTGAGATACCATTGGATTCGTGATGTGTTAGATTCGAAATTGTTGCAACTCGAAAAGGTTCACACAGATGATAATATTTCAGATATGCTGACTAAGACTTTGTCGAGGGAGAAACATTTAAAGTGTCGAACTTTGGCGGGTATGGTTGATGTCTCCACCTAAGTCGGTAGGGGGAGAATTGTTGGGTATACCTCCTTGGTAGAGTGTGGAACCCAATTGGTTTTGGAAAAAGAGTTTTAATTTGGCTTGGTTTAGGTATAATATTTTTATATATTTAATTTGTGGAGGCCCAACCCAATTTGGTTACAACTAGGGTTTTGTTAAAACAAACCCTAGATTCACATGATTATTATGCGTGTATTGTTTTTCCAAAAGAAAGGTGCAGCCGTTCTTCTTTGTGGGAGTGCTTCGGAAATTTAGGGCTGGTTTGGCTTATACTAAATAAGTCAAAAAGTCAAAAAGTCACTATCTTATTTAAGTCACATCATCCTATTTAAATCACATCACCTCTCTAACACATCACATCAAACCCAACCCAAACCCAACCCAAACCCACCAATAAGTCAAAAAGTGCACTTTTTTAGGACATCCCAAACCAACCCTTAGTGGCAGCAGCACACTTTGTGATCAATGATTTAGTGGGTGTTTGACTTGGTTAAATCAAGAGTTGGTACCTTTGGTTTGTTGCTCTACATTGAAGGGACTGATTCGGGTTGGTGTTTGGTTCGTTAGTTTGGGTCTTCTACAATTCTGTTTTTGAAGATTTTGATTCTTCTATTTGGTGAGGTCTTTCCTCTTGTTTATTTGTGATTATTTGGAATTCACCTAAGGGTGATTTTGTGAGACCATTAGTGTCTCGTTTGTAATCGTTTGGAACTTATTTGGTTGATAGTGGAATCGGATTTCGATCCCGTGGATGTACCTCACATTGAGGGAACCACGTAAAAATTCTTGTGTTGTCTTTGATTTAATTTTTCCGCATTAATTTATATTCTCATTGATTGATTTACTTGTGGGGATTCATCGATTTTCCCTAACACGTTGGGCAAGTGCCATTTGGGGTTCATGGGTCATTTTCCTAGCCCAATCAAAAATATAGAAGCTTTGTCGAGTATCCACGTTGGACAAATGCTACATCTATTTAAACTCTTACTAACAAACTTTTTTTAAAAATATATATATATATGTTACTCTTCTGTCTTCAATAGGCAAACAATCAAACAAACAAGGCAACATGATTTCCCTCATTTTATAATCCTTTTCCTCACCAAATCCAGCAAATTATTATTTATTATTATTATATGCATATATTTTTTGCACTGAATAAGAAATAAGCATTACTAATTCTCAACAATCATACGTATATGACTAGGGGAGAAGTGTTTGGGTGTGTAAAGTGTATACTATATGTACTTGCATAAGTTCTCATAAATATAAATAAGTTATCTCACAAAATCACACAAGTTCTCACAAATGTACGTAAATTTGTGATTTCTCAAATTTTTATAGGTAACTTATGTATGTTTGTAAAAACTTACGAGATTTTGTGAATTAACTTACATATATTTGTAAGAACTTATGCAAATATATATTGTATGTACTTGTAAATTTAAGAATTGCCCATGACTAAGGTAGTAAAATCAATTAAACTAATCAAACTATCTCGTATTTAACTTGTTAAAATTTCCTTCATATATTTTTTTTATATTAATATTTATTAAAATATAATGATGAGAAAATTAGTGCAAACATCATTCTTCAAAGCAGTAGGAGGGATTTAATATATTTTTTTTATTAATTAATCCCTCAATCAAATCAAATCAAATACAGAGATAGCAAGAAAATAAAAACAGAAAAGACTGAGGCCCCCTTTTCCAGGGACCCCCACGACCCCCTCTTGCCTCCTATTGGCTGAAAATTATTATTATTATTTTTTTTTTTCTCCCCACTCACCAACCCCCACGTGTGTGTGGGGGTGGAGGGGGTGAGTGGGGGAGGGGGTCTGAATCGGAACTGATTACGCTGGTGTATTTTGTGGACTTTGTCTAGAATTTTTCTGATTGTAAAAAATTTCTTTGTGAAAAGTTAAAGCCTCCGTTTGGTAAGCCTTTTAAATTATAATTTTATCCATTGATTTGAGTGTAGCATTTGTTTTAAGTTTTTAAATTATAATTCTATACTCATTTCTCAAAACTCAATTCAATACATAATTATTATTTTTTAAAATTCATAATCAAACACATAATTCAAAATTCTGTTCAAAATTCAATTCAAATCAATATTTTAATTTTTTAAAATATTTTAAATATTTAAATATTCAAATATGTTACGATTTTTTAAATTTTTTAATTTTTTGAATATTTTTAAATATTTTAATTTTTAAATATTACGATTTTAATTTTTTAATTTTAAAGTATTTTATAAAAATAAATTCAAACTCTATTTTATAAAAATATTTTTAAATATTTTAATTTTTTTGTTATGTATTTGGTTACGATTTAAGTGTAGAGTTGTGAAGTAGTATGTAGTTTTGAGTTATGTGTTTGGTTATGAGTTTTAAAAATAATTTCTTAATTGAGTTTTGTTTTATGTGTTTTGTTACGATTTGAGTGTAAAGTTGTTTTTAAATTTAAAATATTAAAATTTTAAATTATTTAAATTTTTTGAAAATATTTAAATTATTTAAATTTTTACGATTTAAATTTTTTGAATATTTATTTTAATTTTTTACTTATTAAATTTTTTAGATTATTTAAATTATTTAAATTATTTAAATATTTATTTTGAAAAAAATTATTTTTAATATTTTAATTTTCAAAATATTTTTAATATTTTTAATGTTTATACATGCCTAAAAAATGAATTGACAGAAAAATTAATTGACATAGAAGTTATTTGAAAAAAAATTTATTCAAAAAAATTACTTAAAAACAATTAATTGAAAAAAAAATCATTTTTTTATTTGAGTATTTTAAAAATAGTTCGGTTACTCGTTAATCAAAAATACGGATATCGAGTTATGAATTGTGTGTTTAATTATCAATTATAGATTGAATTAAGTTTTGAAAACTATTTTGAAAACTCATCACTAAACAAATTTTCTTATTTCACATGTCACATCAAACTTTTAAAATTCAATTCCATATGCAATTCAAAACTCAATTCAATACTCTATTCAAAAATTATAACCAAACAAATTTTCTATACTCAAATCATAATTCCACAACTCACAAACTCAAAATATAACTCATACTCTGAAATCATATTTACAAAACGCTACCAAACCAACCAAAATTTTTCCTAAAGATAAATTTTTTTATAAAAATATTAATAAATTCTAACTATTATGAAAATATTATATATATATATATTATAAAATTTTAATATGAAGAAACTTAAATTAAATCAGAGTTCTTAAACTAAAACCCTTGTAAGACCATCTCCAACGCTTCATCAAACCCAGTATCAAATTCAAAATTTGGTGAAAAAGGTACTGTTCACGGCTCCAACGCTTCATCAAACCCAGCATCAGATTGAGTTTTCATCAAATAATTCATCAAACTGAGTACAGCCAAAGCATTTCACCAAATCACTGTTCCTGACCGTTGGAGGATATCAACCGATCGACCAGCCGGTTGCCCGGTCGGTCAACCAATCGGTTGTCCCGAAAAAAGGTTCAAGCAGTTCAAAAAAGGTTCAAACAATTCAAAAAAAAAAAAAAATTCTCACACCGGTCGACCAACCGGTCGGTTGTCTCGGAAAAAGGTTCAGACAGTTCAAGAAAAGGTTCAAACAATTTAAAAAAAAAAAAAAATTTCTCTAACCGGTCGACCGGCCGGTCGACCACCCGGTTGTCCCTAAAGCATATTAGCTGAATTTGGTGAAGCATTGGAGCAGTTGGTATCAAATTTGATGAAATGGATCATTTTTTACTCAGATTTGATGAAAAATCTGAGTCACGGTTGGAGATGCTCTAAGGGACTGCCTGCCTGCCTTGTTGGTGAGCAATGGAAACTCTATTGATTCGTTTGAAAGTCTTTAGGTTCCTACGATATCCCATCCGTTTTGTGGAAGATAGGCAGGTAGGCGCTTCCAAAATTTCAAGGTCTCCAACGTCTTATCAAGGCTTTATGGGTGTGTTTGTTTTGAAGGGTTAGGAGGTGAGATTAGTCTATTAGTTTTATCGGACTAATAGTCTATCGTTTGTTTTATTTTTTTTTGTTCTGAATTAATAGTTTCTCCGGACTATTAGTCTCATAAATATGGGATTATCCTATCCCATGAGGGGTGGGGGGTGAGATAGAAACCATGAGATTGGTATCCCACAAGATTATTTTGTAAAATATCTATTTTACCCTCCATGCTATTACTTGGTAAACAATTAAAAAAGGATAAAATAGTCTTTTGAACATTTATAAATTATTTTTTTAGTGTTGTTAATTTAAAATTATATATTAAATAAAAAAATTTAATTATAAATTAAATTTAATTAAAAATAATAAATTATAAATTATGGCCTTATAAATTAAATTTTTTTAGTTGAAAATTTAATTTATATATTAAATAAATTTATTTTTTATTGTCATTAATTTAAAATTATATATTAAATAAAAAATATAAATTATAAATTTAATTTAATTGAAAATAATAAATTAAAATAATTAAAATATTGTGCAAAAAAAATAAAACAATTTTTTATTTAATCTAGCAAAAATAATTAAAATATTAAAGCTATGTTTAATATTGCTATTACTTAGTAAATAATTGAAAATGATAAAATAGTTATTTAAGCATTTATCCTTCTCCATAATATCCCAAACAAACATTGGATAACTAAAAATAATCCAATCCAGACATCTAATCCCATGACTAAACAAATATAGGATACAAATTTAGTCAAACCAAATAGTCCCAGGATAATATATCTCAATATTAATAGTCCGATAAATTACAATCCTCTCTCATCCAGTCCGTCCAAACAAACGCACCCATATATGTTGGCTGTTAATATTCCCCAACTTCCCTTCAAGTGTGTTTGGGGTCATTCTCCACCTGAAACATACTCGGTTAATCTGAATATTTTTAATGTTAGACCCGGAGTTGTTAGAATAGAAAATCAAGGTTCCCTAGTTTTCCTCTGTCCCCTAATGGATCCTTTTTTTCATTTGAAAAATGCTCCACAATATATTACCGGTTAAAGCTGTATTATAGAGGCAGAGTAGGCCCTAGCACAATGCAAGCAAGGCGGCCAACTTGGCCACAAAATTTGATAAATTTTAAGGGCTTGGATAATTTTAACTCTTATGGTGTTAGTAGCTTTAAAAATAAAGGTTTAAATTAACTCATGTAACTTTACAATTTAAATTAAAGATTTTTAAAGCAATTTGATATGAATTACTAACTACCTCTTCATTTTTTTATTTGATATGAATTACTAACAATCTTTATGTGAATCACAATCTAAACTAACTCTTCATTTTTTTTCTGATTTAATTTGATTATAGATTTGAGTAAAAAACTAGATTTGATATGAAGCACTCTAACTTTTTCATTAAATTTTCATGAAAATCTTTCTAAAACTTCTCTTCATATCCCTTTTTTTTTTTTTTTTTTTATCTTCAATATCTTTTTAAATTTTGATGAATTCTAAAGGGAGATTTACCAATAAATCCCATAGTTAGATTTTATGTACCAATTGATCCCCTTTTTATTCTTTTGAACCGTTTAGTCCCAAAAGATTGGTAGGGACGTAAATAACCTCATGTGACCGTTATTGGATGCGACTGGGGGGCTGCAAGATTGGGTGAGGCGAGTGTGTAGCCCACGTGCGTGTGTGGTTAATGTTTGATTTGTTGCACGTGATACACTAAAAGGGCGTCACAAATGTGGAAAAGGCTGTAAGGGGTTTTTATTTTTGGGCTGGGTTGGTGTGTTTGGGGATTAAGACCAAGCCCACACACCCACAACCCGTTTAAATTTTGACCCGATTTGTCCATTTATATGTATTCAGTCGTTGTGCTTTGTCATTATGTATTGTGTGAAACCCTACTTTTGACGAGTGAGCTGTGTGGCGATCGGACGGTGTTACGTTGGAAGAAGTGGCCGATAAAGGAAACCTAAGTCTACTAATCCCTCAACGGTGTTGTGACATAGTTCTTTCATGGACGGGATGGGTATGTGTTTGTATATTTTGCTGTTGGTCTTTGTGTTTCGTAGTGTGGTTAGTTGTGTTTATGTGTTTTCCCTGTTGATTCTGTTCCTTCTGTTTGGTAATGGTTATGAGTCAAATAAGTGTCATGTGTGTGGGTGTGTGTGTATTAGTTGTTTGTTTGTTTGTTTGTGTGGTTTATTTGTGCTGCGTGTTGTGTGGTGGGGGTTTTAGGTTTTGATTTTGTTTGTTTGTGGTACGATGGTGCTTGGTGTGGCCCATCGTACGACTTTTTTGAGGGTTGGGATTTGTATTCCCTTGTGTGTTTGTTAAGTGGTTGAAGAAAGTGATTGAGGGGTAAATTTTTTGTTGGGGACCACGTCTGATGCTCGAGTAAGGGGTCTATTTGTGTGGGTTGGGTGTTTGTGTGTATGAGTGGTTTTAACATTTTCAAAGAAAAGATGGAGTTATAATGCGCTGCGTGTTGGGATGTGGGAGTGTGTTTTTTTTGGACTGTGTACTGGTGTGGTCCTTTTTAGTTGTGTGGGACACGTTTTTTTTTTTTTTTTTGGTTCTGTGTGAGTGGGAGTAGGGTTAGATTATAATTTGTTATGGTATTAGTTGGTGGGGACACATATTGTTGTGAACATGCCGGTGTGGTTTGATGTGGTTGGTGGTTTGGGTGTGTTTTGTTTTTGGTTTTGTTTTTAAATGTTGCTGATTTATGTATAGGTCATAGTTTCGTGTGGGTGTGTGTGGGTGTATGGGTTGCATAATGTTTCAGGGTGTGATAGTATTAGGTCATTCGTTGAGTGGGAGTGTGATGTTGGTTTAGTTTTGTACAGTTTGTTTGTTTGTTTTTTTTTTTTTTTTTTTTTTTTGTATGGGGGTTGGCTGTATGGAGTTATTTTGTTGATGCAGTAGTTATATTAGTTGTTGAATTAGTTTATTTCTGGTGTTGTAGATAGCAGTACGGTGCGTAGTCCGTGGACTCGTTCGTGTGAGAAGCGAAGGGTTGAGGCAGCATCCGGGTCGAAGCCACATAAAGTAGGTGTGAAAATGGAGGGACGCATCCTTTTCAAACAGGCGAAAGTTGTGCATAATACGGTGGGACGTAATGTTAGTAAAGTTAAGTTCTCCCCACAGCGGTAGGCACACACGAGTAGGGCTGCAAATGAACAGAGCCGTTCATGAACAAGCTCGAGCTCGGCTCGGTAAGAGCTCGTTCGAACTCGATTCGTTAATTTTTTTTTGACATTCGAGCTCGAGCTCGAGCTCGTTAAATTTTTAATAAACAAGCCCAAACAGTCTAAAGCTCGGCTCGTAAGCTCGACTCGTTAGCGCTGGCTCGTTTAATATTTATTATTTATATATTAAATAATATAAAATTATGTATAAAAAATAAGAGAAATATGCTATTTATATATTTAAAAAATATAAATGTAAATAATACTTAACTATATATAGTATATTTATATAATAGTGGTAGTAGATATTATTATTTTTGTAAAATATGGACTTTTTTTTAGTATGTTTATATATATTGTATATATAATTGTATAATCAAAGTTTTAATTGTAACTTTAGTCTCACATGCAAGTATGAATTTATAAATTTTTTGGCTCGTTAAGGTTCGTGAACAGGCTCGAGCTCGAGTCGAGCCTAAGCCAACTCGGCTCGAGCTCGGTTCGTTAAATTTTTATTCAGCTCGAGCTCGAGCTCGAGCTCGTTAAAATCTTAATAAACAAGCCCAAACACAGTAAGGCTCGGCTCGTTTGCAGCCCTACACACGAGGATCAGCTACAGGTCAAACGTTGCTGGTATAATTAAACTTGTTAGTTCTGTGAAACTGACGGAGGCACATATGAACCAGTTAAAGCGAACGCCATTTTGGATTATGATCGAGGCGATCCACGTCAACTAGTTGAACCACAATGAATTCAGAAAGTGTGATGATCTGATTTCTAAAATTATAAAAACTTATGATGCGCGTGATAATGCGTTTCACATTGGAGGGGCAAGTCTGAAATTTGCTAATAGTGATGTGAGATTGATTTTTGGTTTGCAATGCGAGAAGAGGAGGCTGGATTTATCCCCGGGTCAACGACCAGTGACAGACTTCATTCAGCGCAGGTGTCGTGACACGTCGCGGCTAACTTCGAAACTTGTGAAAAGTTTGTTCTTTGAAGCTGTTAAAGGGCGGACCAAGCAAGATGAGGAAGATGTGGCAAAGCTTTTGGGTTTGTACATGTGTGGCAAACTGTTTTTTTCTAATTCAGGTGAGACAATCAGTTGGGCATTTGTTCGTTATATGAACGATTTGAACACAGTGAGGATGTACGACTGGACTGGCGCGATAATGACAGCACTGATGGGGACTGTGAAGGAGTTCCATCGAATGCCGTGGAAGGTGACAGGCTGCGTGGTTGCATTACTAGTATGCGATTGTTCAATGTATTTATTCGTTGTGACGAACATGGGTGATTGACATATTAGTTGGCTGATTTTTTTTTTCTTGCTTGTTTTGTTTGGTATTGGTTATGTGAACACTCGACAATAATTGAGCCACAAACGGAGAACATGTTTCCCAGATTCATAAAATGGGACAATGAGAAATTGCTGATCAAAGGTCAGGGGGTCGATCTGTCTGGCCCAGTTAATTTTCAGGTATGTGGGTTGGGTGTGGGTGTTATTTTAATGATTTTTTATTGAGTTTTTTTGTGTAATTCGTGATGGAAATATGTTTGTGACTGCATAGGTTAAAGTAGACTGACTTAGGTCGTTTGAATATGAACGTGAAATGATGGGTGCGGATGTTGTCATGTTTGGAGATGTTCAGGCAGATGTGGTTGACTGTGTTGGGGGTGATGATGCTTTTGTGGAAGATGGTGAAGGTATTGACACACACAAATGTGATGCGATGCATACGAATGACCTGAAATCTGGATTTGGAGTTGTACGTGAGGAGTGCAGTTCGTGGGAAGGGCAAAAAGCAGGTTCCCCAGTGGGTGGAAATACGGCAGACGTGTTACGCGGTTCCGTATTTGTGAATAACAGTGAGGGAGTGAAAGTCAGTAGAGTTGATGAATATGTCAATGCAATTGCTATACTGGAATTGGAGAATAAAAGAAAAGATGGAATGATTGCATTGCTTGAGGGAGAAGTTGATGGTTTGAAAAGAAAGCTGGAGGCGCAAGCTGTAAACATTGTAGGGGGGTTTGAGTGTGTTTTGGGAATTAAGAATGACGAGGTGGAGAAGTTGAAAAAAGAGAATATCGAGTTGCGGAGGAGTTTATTGGTGCTTGAGGATCAAATCGCTGATCGTGATGTGCATGTTGTGACGCAGGCTTTCCGGGAAGTGCAGGTACGTCGTGACGGATGCGGAGGTAATGATGATGGGGTTAAGGTTGAAGGTGAAATTGTGTACAATGTGTCGCTGATTAGGACTGGTTTGGGGGGTAAGTATGTGTGTACTGAGGCTGTAGGACCGAGTATAGGATGCGATGTTGTTGATTCAGATGGTGAGCAACGTGGGAGATGTGCTGGTGGTATTTTGAATGTTGATCTGTGTGATATGAATGATCGCTTAATTGTGTCTGGGGGGCAAACATAGTTTGTTCGTAACATAAAAAACAAAGTTAGGCAGGAAAAGAAATTGCCGGATTTCGAGTACCCCATCTTACATGGGTGTAATAAGAAGTCTGTCACAGATGCGGGCGTTGTGGTTAGAAGTGATGATTTTGTTAGCAGCAGCGGAATTATTGATGTGGACGTTGTGGTTGTGAAGGGTAGTAAGTGGTCTGGCTTTGATATAAACAACCGGTTGGGGGTGTGGAAGATGATGACGGTGGAGGAGAAGTGTAAAATCAAGCAAGGATATGATAGGCATGGTGATCGGTACGTATGTTTTTTTTTTTTTTTTTGTTATTACTCGTTGTAATGAAGTTATTGTTGTGGGGACTGATGTTTGTTGGTGTGTGTAGGGCGGTAATGTGGGAAGATAGAGATGCTGGTGTGGTGGTGGACTTTACTGATGTGAAAAACATCATACGACAGAGTGCCGTTTGTGGAAATGTGAGGATGTGTTTGTATTTTAATGCGAATTATTTCTTTTCCATATTTGTTGGATGTATTTTTGTGGGACAATGTACGTAGCTTTTGTGTTTGGTGGGTAGATATTTTTTTATTGGTATATGGTTTTTGGCAGGTGATTGACGGGTATGTTGAGTTGCTGAAAAGCGAGCATGTGAAGATGTATGGGGTTGACGAGTTGGCTGATAAGTCTGATTTTTTTAGCAGTGTGTGTTTGGTGAGTTGTGAAGTTTTGTAGTGAACATATCTCATTTGTGTGTCTTTGTAGTGCTCTCATGTTTTGTTGATTGTGTAGGATATGGTGAAAAGCGAAGACGTGCGTGTTAGGGAGAAGTTTGTTCGAACCAATGTTTCTACTGCTACCGATTGTAGGTTCATACATTTTCCAATGTGTCATGATGGACACTGGACACTTGTAGTGTATGATACGGAAGATGGTACTTGGAAACATTACAATCCGATGAGGCAGCGTGGGGACAGAGCTGATGTTCATTACAGTGTAGCTACTTTGCTGGTATGGTTTTTGAGTTTAAATTTTGTATTTTGTTTCGTGATAATAAGATTGCTATCTGGGTTAGGCTACTGAAATTTGTGTGAGGTTTCTGTGTGAGTTGTTACAGAAAGAACGTGTGACTGATGTGATGAAACAGACTTTGCGTGAATTCGGGCTGGATGAGTAAAGCATACTGGCGAATTTCAACAGCTCACTTGAAGCTGTGACAAAATGTCCGCAACAGAAACCGGGGACGTAAGTTTGTTGCCTGTACCATGTTTGTGGGGACTGTATTGGTTGAGATCGTTTGTAATGTCAGTTTGGCTGCTGAGGTTTATTTTATTTTTATTTTTTTTTGTGCAAGCTTGATTGTGGGGTCCTTGTGTGTGCTATTATGCGACAGTATGTGCATCGGGCTGACATGGAACGTTCGCTGCACGGAAGTAATTGCATCATTCTACGTGCAAACATGGTTAAAGCGTTTGTGAATGATCCAACACGTGGTCTGAAGGAATGAAGTGATGGTGCATTGTTTGAACGAGAACATGGTCAACAGTTAGCTGGCAAACGAAAAGTGATATACGATACACTTAATGGGGTTTGTGGTTTTTGTTTTTTTGGCTGGACATCATTATGGTGAAATCTGGATTGTTGGTTTTTGAAATGTAATTAGAATAGTTATGCAGTAATTATGTTTGCTTTCAGACGTATGGTTAAAATTTGACAAGTGAAATTGTTTTGTTTGAAAATGGAAACCGTCCAGGTTTTTTTGGTGCATGGTATGTGTGATTGTTTAGTAGAACAGACACAGGTGGTTGTATGGCAATGCGTATCGGTTGTGTTTTTATGTGGTGTGTGATTAGTGGGTTAGGTGAGGGTCGCATTGCGTGGGTGTGCGTTTTACTGTGATTGAGACATTGTACCGTTAACAAAAAAGTCTGTCCGCGTTGAAGTCGTGTCGCCGAAATATGTATGTCTGATATGTTTACTATTTGAACACGGTAACAACATACACATAATACAGTAATGTTTCAAATGTGAAAAAGTTTGTAAAAATGTGAATTAACAAGTTGAAAAGGCAATAATGGTGTCGTGGTTTGAATTGTTCAACCTGCACTTATGGACTGGAAGATGTAAATTGTTTGGTGCAAAGTTGTCTTCCATACAGTTTTAGCTTATGGTTGTGCATAACCAAACAGTGACAGTGTTAATGGCATACTTAGAATAAAGGGTAAGAAAAAATGACAATGCGGGTGTAACAAAGTAAAATATAACAAGTTCAAAAATTATTAATGGTAACGACCTATGAATTGTTCACACTTTGCTAATAAATTAGAAACTGTGAAATGTTTGTTGTAACCTTGACTGTCATACTATTGTAGGTTATGGATGTGGAATACCCACTTATTTAAATGCAAGCAGTTGCGAATAAATTAAAGTATGTAGTGCGGATAGTTGTGTGTTTTCAAAGCTAAATTGGTTCCTTGCACGTTGTGCGATTGTGGTGACCCATGCGTTGACACCGGCCGCATCGAATTTGTTGCGCTTCTTCACCTTGGGAAAGAATTCTTTTTTTTTTAGGCCGGCCGGATGGTCGTTTTACTGAGGGTGGTTGGATGACAAAATCCTCAGGATTGAATGATGGTTTCTCCACAGTAGGAATGGGTTGTATGTTTTGTTGGTATGATTTGCGGTAAGCACTGACGTGGTAAAATTCAGCGACTAGATCGTACAGGTCGAGGCCGCTATTCCGAATAGCAACAACTGCATGGGAGCATGGAAATCCATTTATTTGCCACTTGAAACAGGAACATGTACGTTTGTCAACGTCAACCATGACGGATGGGAAAGAGTGGACCTCGAACACTGTGTCAATAGATTGGCTGACGATCCATGATCTACCTTTATTGTACGCTTCAACCAAACGAGCTTCCATTTTTGGGCAAATAACTCTGGGCCACGCTTGTGCCTTGATTCTACGTTTCGCCATTTGGTGCATAATCTTTACTCGAATACTGTCAACCAGTTGAGTTATTGGTAGGTGTCTTGCTTCCCGTATCCATGAGTTAAATGATTCAACGGCATTGGAACTCATCTCACCGTACCGTGAACTGCTGTTTGTGAAAAATTATGATATTAGTGTGGACGTAGGCAAATGGCATGTAAATGTTAGAAGCGTTAAAATGGCAAGAAGGAAGATTAAAATACGTACCGGAAGTAAGCGTTAGCCCAATATTGAAGGGGTAAATCTTTTAAGAACGATGGAACAACCTTACGTCCACATTTGGTAAATTCCTCAACGCATTGGTTGAATGAAGACACAGTAAGTGCGTAAGCACAAGCTCGGAATTTAGTCAACATTCCTGCTCGGTATGAAGTGTTGACATATTGCAACCTATGTTGCAAGTTAAGCTGCAGATGTTGTAGGCAGAATGCGTGGTGGGCTATGGAAAAAATGATGGGTATTGATTCCAATAAGCCTGTATGTTGGTCAGATACGAACGTAATGGTCCTATGACTATTGACAACATTTGCGAGATGTCCCAAGAACCATGCCCAGTTTTCGGTGTTCTCCGAATCAACAATCGCGACGGCTATAGGGAAAAGACCTGGAAAGAGATATTGTGAGATTAGTTTACAAATATGGTGGTGGTATGTTGGTGAGAGCAGTTAACATTTGATTGATTGAATGTGCATGGGAACATTGTGTCATAAACAGAAAAATGAATTTATAACTGTACAAATAAAATGTTTTTGTGTCAACATTAGAACAGTACCTTGATTGCCATCCTTTGTAGTAGCAGCTAGCAAATGCCCTTTGAATTTTCCCTTCAGAAAAGTCTCATCCAAGAATAGTAATGGACGACAATGGTTGAATCCATCGATACATGCTTTGAATGATATGAAAAACCTTAGGAAACGGTTGTTGTGTTCGTCACAGTCAATGTTGACATAACTTCCAGGGTTGGTTTCAGTGACAACGGCACTGTACCACCGCAGTTGGTCGAACGAAATGGAGTGTGCACCAAACATCTCACCACGAGCTTTTTCAACACCTAACCACGCAACCCGGTAGCTAACCTCCAAGCCATAGTCTTTTTTCAGGTCATAAACCACATCTGTGGGGCGCGTTAGTGGCTTGTCACGTACCCGTTCAGAAATAACGTCGGACACTAAATCTAAACCGGCCTTGGGGTTTTTCGGGGTCCGAACAGCTACGCCACAGATGTGATCCTTATTCCATTTGCGAAGGTAGAAAAATCCGTTAGCATGCAAAACGCGTGCGTGTACCGACCACATGCATCCCTTCGATTCCCTCATCATGCATACTGCTGTGATTCGTACAGAATCATTTTTGACATATTTAAAACGGAAACCATATTCGACAGCATACTTGCGAAGAACACTCCGGAATTCGTCCGCTCCACCTTCAAAACTTTGGCCAATACATTGAATCCCGTTAGCCCATTGGGCAGACAAGAACACCTTGTCAACATGAGGGCAAAAATTTGCAAGTAAATCCTCTTCGTCATCCACGTCCGACTCATCAAACATATCTGCCGACTCACAGATAGCTGACTATAATTGGATGTTTGGATTATCTCCGACTCCTGCGCAACGGACTTCAATTAGTACATCAACGCATTGCAATTGAAAAGACCGTGCGAGGCACACCATGTTCGCCACATCAACATCGTTCTGCAATATAAAATTATTGTAACCAGGAATCTTGAAGTAAAAACAGGCATCGGCAAGTGTGAGCCCTTCGAACTTTTCACACACACCACGAACGATGTCGTCAAATCGAAATGGAACTTGCAAATTAATAGCGGCATTGACATTACCGTAACAACATATTAGCATAATTTCATCGTCCATCCTCCTGCAAATGTGAAAAATAATTGATGAGGGGGGCAGGAACAACAGATGAAAATGGAAAAACACGCCGTAAACGGGGCAAGACACACAACCGAAAGTTTGACTCCCCCCCCCCCCACGTGGAACCCATTTCCCGACGTCACTCAAACAAAGCACATCCCATCGGGATAAAGTGACACTTCGGAACCAGGGTTAACACCGGAAGGAAATAATAACACCAGTCACGCGGCAAGCGCCATCAACAACGACTCATCTAACACACAGACGCAAGTAACACCGTGATCGGCCAAAAACCCAAAAACAACCCACACACGTTACACCATGAAAATCACAGATAGACCACACTGTAAAATACGTACAATCAATAACAAAGCTGAACGACCCAAAAGACAAATAAACGTACCAGTTAAAGAACGGCCTATACACTGCAATGCTCTGAACCTCTGCGGAATGTCACACAGCCGTCAGCACTCACATTGAAATATGAAAACCCTACCTCCAAAAGTTTTTGAATGTATAATCAGAATTAGACAAAACAGAGGGGCAATGTTTCCTAAAACAAAGTTGAGCCCACAAACGACATCCCCACATTAACCAAAGGGCACGACCGTCCAAAAAACCACACCAAAATATGGAAAACCAATTAACGGGACCAACTAAACCCACCAACAGGACTAGGTGGTCTAAAAGATAAAAAGTGGGACTATTTGGTATAACATATTGTGAAGTAGGATTTATTGGTAAATAATCCAATTCTAAATTTGATTTTAAAAAAATGTTCTCAGTTAAAGACCAAATTAAAAAATATATATTTATAGATCTCATTCATTATAGGTATGACTCGCATTATATTAATTTTGAATTTACATTATAAACCTTTAGAGTAAAAAATTTAAATAAATATTTTTATTATTATTTATATATGAAGGGCTCCAATTTTAAGATTCCGCCTTAGGTCTCGAAAATCTTAGGACCGGCCGTGCATAGAGGTTTCCAATTGGATCAGATTTGTGTAAGATGTAATCTTGAGGAGGAGGAGACGATAGAACATTTTTGCTTTGAATGTCCTTTCTCAAAATTGTTTTGGCTAGGATCTGTTTTGGGATTTGATTTAATACAGGTACCCCTTTATCCTTTAAAGATTGGTTTTCGGAATGAGTTGGTTTAATCTGCGACCATCCTTTGTGCTATTTGGCATGATTGAATTCAGCTGACATTTAAACATTCTCAGCCTGATCCTCTCAAAACTCTTGCTGCAATCTGTTCAACGCCTGAGTGCTTTGCACCTTTGACGAAATTCGGTATCGAAGGAGTTGGATGACTCAGTGTTTAACATGCAGACTTTCTTAATAAAGTTATGCTAGGGACTCCAAATAAATTATTAAATTTTCTACCAAATTTCTCACATGGGTATGAGACCCACACATGTGATTTGTGTGGGTCTTACACCAATGTGAGATATTTGGTAGAAAAATTAGTAATTTATTTGGGATCATAGCATTTTCCTTCTTAATAATCCAAAATCCTTTACTGTTACTAATTCTCCTGATTGGTCTACAGCTGGAAATATTCATAAGGTCTTCATTGATGGATCATGGTTAAAAGATTTATTACAAGCAGAAGCAGCATGGGTGTCAACACTTGAATTTTCACTTTTAATAATTATTGGAAAAAATCTGAGTTTTAATAACGGTGTTTGAAATTTTGTTAATTTTATTGCTTTGCTTAGACTCTTGAAATATTTATTTAGAATCGCCACCTAACATAAGATTCGAGTGTGTAGGCCACTTGAGAAATAGATTTTTAGTGAGTCATATTCTGTGTTTATTAATGTGGTATAATCAGAGATGAGTTCGAGAATTTTCTGTTACTAGTAGAGGATGTGTTAGGTACCCTACATCGCTCTTCTGGTACTGTTTTTCCTGTATGTACCGAAACCTGAATAAGAAATAAATATTACTAATATTGGGCCCATCACTCTTGATTTGTGTTGTTTAGAATCGGCCTACTCTCCAATTTTTAAGGGTATCAATTTCACTACCTCATTACATTCCAAGTATTGGGCCCATCGAATGGGCAACAAAAGTTCTTTGCGAAGGTTACGAAAATATTTATGTGGACCTCATACTACCATGGAGTTGGACGAATGGGTGCCTTCTTGTCGATGATGATCTAACCCAACTCAATCACTCTCTTTATCTCATGGTAACTAATTCCCTTTTCTTCTTTGACTTACTTCCCATATTTTCATTTTGATTATGCCTTTGTATATGTTTCTATGCTTTGGCCAATGGTGTCTTTGTGATGTAGAACAAATTTCTATAATTTTTATATGAATAGTGATTCATTCCTCTAATTTTGCTTCTCTAATTCCACCTATAATGATGTGGAACTAGTGAGGCTAAAGATGAGGGGGAGAGGAGTGTGAAACCGCTTCATATAGGAGTGGGTCACATCATTAAAAATGAAATTAGAGGAACAAAACTAGGGGATGTAACACAACTCTTCTTTTTAGTCATGCAACGGGCCTAAAATTAGTCAAATTAAGAAATCAAGTATGTTGGATTACATGCACCCATTAAGCTATAAAGTTTTGACCATTAGGCGAGTCCAGTATATATGTGGTTATTTGTGTCTTTCATCCTTAATCTTAGATGTGTAACTAATTGTTTGCTTCTTTAGTTTTTGCAGAATACTATTGTACGCTTGGTGAATTATATGTTTTCTCATCAGTTGATGATGATTTTGTTCGTTTTTCTTTGTTTTGTAGAGGAGGAAGAAAAACAAGGTTTTGAAAGGATTGGTGGATAACATGAAGAATGTGAAGGAAAGACTATTGGGTCAAATGGCCTCTCAAGTGCAGAAATTGGAGAATTCAAAGGAGGACAAAAGCGAGGATTTGAAACAATTGTCAGATGAATTGAAGATGGAGATGCAGTTCAATGAACCCAATTGGATTAAATATGAAGTGAAAGATCCATTTGCGAGCCATTCTTTCAAAGGTATTGCTAAAAGATCCTTAATTCCTAAAGAAATGGATATATGTAGCAATGGCTCGCTAGAAACTCAAAGTCTTTACTTGGTCAAAGATGTGTAATGTATATGCCATTCCGAAGTGATCTATTAATGAACTAACAAATGTTAGAAATGATTGGGAAAAATTCTGGAAAATAGAATTTTTTTCTAACTTTGGTCTATTTTTTAGGTAGGACCCGTGTGTCAAATTTGGCGGGTCCAAGTGGTAACGCGTTCTATGCCGCGTTGTGATTCACGTGGTATATTTGGTTGCCCAAAACCATTATCGAGTGAATGGGAAATTGAAGCCAAAGTGTGCTCTATGGAAATAGAGTTTTGGTGAAAAATCCTTAAAGGTTTGAAAAATGGCTTGTCCCACATTGATTTGGTGGGAAGTTTTAAATGGGTTTATAAGGTATGGAATTGGAACTTGGGGTGTGCCTCAAGGGGTACCCAAGTTTTGTAGAGAGGGAGGTTATGGGTTAGACCCATTGGACTTAAAAATCACCACACTCGTGCGCGTCACCATTCGATCGGGCTAAGCTTGTTCAGCCCAATACTAATCTTTTTGCACCAAAAACCTTTGGACTTAATTTTATTTTTTGAAATAAAATCTATCCAACTGTCCAGAATTGAAATTAATTCCAGAATTAATCTGTTCCGATTTTTCTCTACACCCAAACAGGTCCCTACAATTTTTATCTGTTTGAATTTTGAACCAAACAGATTTAAATCTGTTTAATTCAAAACTGAACAGGTTTTATACATGTTCAAAACAGGTTTGCACCTGTTTAATTCAAAACCAATAGCCACCACTGCATCTTTTTATTCACTATTTTCGTCCCAAATAATTCTGCTATTATTCTCTTCATATTACTGCATTTGTTTTCTGTGAGAAAGAGTATATACACTTCGTGTGTTCGTCGTACGAATAAATTGCAATGCTGCATTTATTCATTAATTGATTATTTTATCTTGGGAGATAGACGTCCACATTCTGAAAGCACCGTGGAGATGAAAAATTTGTCTTAAGGACATAGTGTCTAACACTGAACTTGATCAAAATATTATTCAAGAAATTAATCAAGTAAGTTGGTTATTTATTTTCTGTTTTATTTATTTATTTAAATCAAATTTTGATTTTGTTTTTGTAACAAAATAAAAATCTTTTTTTATTTATTTTATTTTATTTTTCTGGTTTGATTTTTATTATCAAACAAATTCTCTCATTTTCTTTATTTTTTCTGTATTCTTGTTGTTGTTAAGTACACAATAGAATTTATTTTTCAAATACAGTAAAGATTGTCCAACAACAAATCGTTTCATGGCAATTACGTCTGTCGCCTTGTCGTGAAAGACCAGAATGGTACGTTTTGCTGTTGAAATATTAGCTTGTTGAATGTTATTATGATTTGCTACGTTTTGCTGTTGAAATATTAGCTTGTTGAATGTTATTATGATTTGCTGTTATACCATTTTATTTTTTCAGTAAAATATATGAGAAATTGTGAAATATAAAGTTTTGTAAAATTTACAATTGGCATATATTTACAATTGCCTTCCCTTTGAGATTACATGAAAATACATATTTACCATTATCTTTGTGTCAGTTTCCTTTTTTGCCCGTAATATATCTATATTATTATATATGTTAGCAGTCTTCAAACTTTCTCTCTTTTGCCAATTACCTAATTTTCTATTCACAACAAGAAACGAAAAAAAAAAAAAAAATTTATTCACAAAAAAGAAAAATATATAAATATATATATATAAAGAAGAGGATGTGACGAGAACTTAAACAATGGCGGAGCTACAGTAAGTCCTAGGGGGCACGTGCCCCCCAGGTTTTGGAATATATATATATATATATTTTTTTTTACAAACATAAAAAAAATATTTTAAATAAAAAAATTATAAAATATTATTTAAAGTGAAATATCAATGACATTTTTAAAATTATGAAAATAATAATGGTGGTTTTTTATTAAAAATAAATATATTACGATAAGTCATATTATTATCTATGAAAATTTCAATATAATAGTGATGTTTATTATTATTGATATACAATTATAATTTAATCTCAATGAAGATATGAAATTTATTGAATTATTAGTTACATTTGATATTTGAGGTTCATCCTCTATGTGTTTCTTTACTATTGATTGGTGATATTATATGTCAATGATAACATGATATTACTATTATATGAATTTTTACTGAAATTTTGTATAAAAAATTACTTTATTATTATATAATTTATTTTAAAGGGTAAATTATGTAAATAGTCCCTGTAATTTATACGATGTGTCAATTTGGTCCCTGTAGTTTCAACTTGCTCAATTTTGCCCCTTAATTTAATGGATTGTATCATTTTAGTCTAATAAATAATAGTTGTTAAGTTAATTTAACGGAAGATCAAACAATGTGTCAATATGGTCCTGTACTTTACACGATGTGTCAATTTGGTCCCTGTAGTTTCAATTTTCTCAATATTGACAGGGACTAAATTGACACATTATGAAAAATACAGGGACCAAATTGACACATTATTTGACTTTCCGTTATATAACAACCATTATTTATTAGATTAAAATGACACAATCCGTTAAATTAAGGAGCAAAATCGAGCAAATTGAAACTGCAAGAACCAAATTGACATATCGTGTAAACTATAAAGACTATTTGCATAATTTTTCCTATTTTAAAACTTATATCCATGACTCTTTTTTTTTATATTGTTCATGATATATTAGTTACAAATAATATATATATTTATATATATTTATCTTTCTTGAAGTCAATCGTAAAAATTTATGTGAAATATTTTTGTAAAAATTTTCAATGTTATAATTAATAAGTGTCCCCTCTGATTTAATTTTTTTGGCTTCGCCACTGAACTTAAGAACACAAATTTGATAAACAAGGCTCTTATCATTAGAATTGCACATAACATATAGCAAATATTTTCTATATTTATTTATTTATTTGACTTGCACAAACATTGCGTATGTAAACCACTAATATATATATATATATATTTCTCTTACTTTCTTAGCCTCCGTTTGGGAAGTGGGTTGGCTTTTTGGCTTTTTAGTTTTTTTGGCTATTTTAGCCTGGGCTTAAAAGTTTGGTTTGGGAAGGACTTTTTGACTTTTTGGCTTTTTTGACTTTTTTTGTGAGAGAGGAGTGTAATGATTATGGGTTGGATGTGATGTTTTGTTTTTTGTGGCTAAAAAAGCCTATTTTGTCTTTTGTGGCTAAAATAGCCAAAAAAACCCAAAAAAATTCTTGCCAAACGGAGGCTTAGTATTGGGTTCTCCAACTTCACCTTATATTGTCATTACCTTATATTGTAATTTTTTTTATATATGTGAGCACCTATTTTGGTGTCTTTAAACTTTTTCTCTCTTTATGCCAAGTATCCAATTTTTTATTCACAAGAAGAAAAAAAAATTCTATTCACAAAAAAGAAAAATATATATATAGAGAAGAGGATGTGACTAGAACTTAAGACCACAAATTTGACAAGCAAAGCTCTTATCATTTGAGTTGCTTATAACATATAACAAATATTTTGTATATTTATTTATTTATTTATTTGACTAGAACAAACATTGCGTATGTCAACTACTAATATATATATATATCTTATTTTCTTAGTATTGGGTTCTCCAACTTTGCCTTATATTGCCATTACCTTATATTGTAATATTTTTATACAAAAAAAATACCTTCTTTTCCACTAAAAAAAACTAAAAATATTTCTCTCTTTTTGTTTTTTATACATCCTACTCAATACTAAAAAGCAGCAGTGTTGTCAAATTTCTTAATATCTTTTTTTTTTTTTTTTTTTTGATACATCGGACAATTCTTAATATCCACTTCATGTCTCTGAAACTAAAAAAAAAATTCAACACATGCAAAATAACCATGCTTTTGAACGAGTAGCGAATATTTTAATTTGTCCAAACCGATTAAACTGAACTGATCCGTTGTATTTTGAACGGATGCGTAATGATGAACAAATGATTGCAGATTGATTTTTTCTAATCCGTCTAATTTTGGACGGATGACAGATTTAAAGTTCCTTTGGCCGCAACCAAACCGCCAAACTACGAGCATCCCTAGTAATTTATAAGATTTTGTGTTTTCAATTTATTTAAATATTGTTTGTATTTTCAATTAAAAAGAGTTTAAATATTCTATTATGTTTTCAATTTGAAAATCCTTCTATCAAATGGCAAGTGTTGATATTTGATATTTTTGTGTGAAAAATATAAGGCTTAATTTTATCATTTTAAAAAAAAATCAAATTAAATAGTTTTTTAGTAAAAAAAAAGTAATAAATAAGTTTTGATAATGCATGATTTTCTTATATGTATTTATTATTGATATTTAACAATTTACTTGATAATCTTTTGGTTATGTTGAGTTGGATTGTTATTCCACAAAAAAATGTTGACAAGTTATTTTATGTTCAAAATTTGTAAAAGTTTAAACCGCCAAATCAATTCGCATCCATTCGCCAATTCGTTCAATCCAATCCGTCTGCCATCCGTTAGTCTGGCAAACGGATGTAGATTGATTTTTTTCAATCCGGTAGATGGATGACGGATTAAAGATTGTCCGACAGCAATCGAACCGCGAACACCCCTAGGAGAAGGCATTTCTTTTTTGCATTTTCTTAGTGATGAAAGCTAGTCTCCTTTATTCTTGTTCAAGTGCATTCTCATCACTTTCAATAGTCATCTATGTTTCTGAACATTGTCCATTTCAGAAATTTTTATTTTATCAGTAGTAACATTCAAAAACTGTTTTTAATATTTTAAATATTTTTAAACTTTAAAAAAGAAAAGCAGTGAAAAAAATTTCAGATCAAGTACAGCAATGAAAAAGTATTTACAAAGATACCTGTCTTATCCAAAACACCCAGAGAGTGCAGTAAAGTTGGTAATAATTCATAAATGGATAATATAAAAATTGACAACGAAATGTCAAAAAATTTGTCACTCCAGCCAAAGAAAAAACAATAAAATGAGGGAGAAATCAATGTTTAATTCAGACAGCGAGAGGAGTAATAGGAGTCCTTACCTAATCCAAACGGACTCGTCTTATGCCTTGATTGTGACACTGCACAATAACAAACCAGACGGCTTTATCTGAGAAGTCTGCCACTCTGAGCCCGAGGATGCATTCGGGTCATACAACAGGGTGTGACAGCCAGGATCCGCCTCTAGCGAGAACAATAAAAGCTTTTCATCCAGTATCCCAAATCGGAACCCAATCCTTGAGCTCCCGGTAACAGGAACCGGTACCATCTTCCATGTTTTGTCCCCCGGGTTGAAAATAGCAAGTTTCCGCTGATTCTTCCACTCCATACAAAATAGCTTCTTTCCCAACACAGCATGAGCTGTGACCATCACACAACCATTTTTCATCTCACACCATGCGTGCCTCTCAGGGTTGTACACATCAACAAATCTTGAGTTCCCAATAGTAAAGCTTGACCTTCCGCCCATAACATAAAGCTTTCCCTCAAACCCACACGCAAAGCAGCCCCACCTTGGACGGCGAAGAGACTCAATTAAGGTCCACTTGTCATCCTCAGGGTTGTACACCTCAGCACTGGAGAGAGACTCGCCATCCATCCCGTAACCCCCAACTGTGTAAACCATGCCATTAACTTCTGCACAAGCAAAATCGTAGCGAGCCACATTCATGTATGCTAACTTGCTCCATCTGCAATATGTAACAAAACTATCAAAAAGTGTGGTGAAAAAATAGGTCTTTACAAGGTTTGGCTTTTTCAATTTTTACTGCAGCAAAGAATGATGTTGTGTATTGACGTCAAGATCAGAAGAACAATGTAAAGTTTCCACAACTAACAAATTGAAAAGCATAAAAGTTGTCATCATGATGAATAACATAGGGCCTAATCTCTTGAATAAAAATGTAGTTGCATATCGAAGTCAAGATTAGAACAATATGCAGTTTCCACAAAAAACTAATTGAAGTGTAAAAGTATCATTGTGATGCATATAACTTAGGTCCTAATCTTTAGAACTAAAAAAATAGAATCAGATAAAAATGATATAAGTATCATTCCAATGAACCAAACACTACTTTAAAAACCTTCACTAGCTATGAAATGGCAGCACTACACACCAACACCACAACCACAAACACAACCAACCTACCTAATGAAAATATTATATCCTAGAAAACATTACAAAGTGCAACCATGGTAAAAAGAAATAGAGAGAAAAAAATGCAACAGGAAACAAACCTGTTGAGGCAAGAATCATATTGGTAAACATCTGCTGAGGCAGAGCCAGTTCCATCTATCATTGAGTAGCCGGCCATGACAAGAAGCTTTCCGTTGAGAACTGCCACCGCAAATCCAGACTTGATGGGGCCCGGCATTGGTGGGAGGACACGGTGTCTTTGTCCCAGACAATCCAAGACCTCCCAGTGGCTGCCCTTCCCTTCACCGTCCATAGTGAGTAGATAGAGCCACTCCTCAAGCAGGCCAGCTAGTTTCCGAACGGTGATGAATTCTTTGCTTTGCATAAATGATCTCCAACGCTTGCAGACACCACCCATGGCTGGGAAATTGGAACGAGGAACAAGAGCAAGGCAATACTTCGCGACATCATCAGGCAGACCGGGTAAGATTGAGATGTGAAAATCATCAGTGGTCTGAGCAGTTAAAAGGGAAGGGCTTTTTGAATGAGTTGCTGTATCTTGCTGGACTAAATTGGTGAAACACATATTTGAGTCTGTAAGTCTCTTCTTTCCACAAGCAAGACCAGGCATTATCTAGATTGTAAAGCTACGCAAATGGCGAGATATTGGCACAACTCTCATCGTTGATCAAATAATTCTCTCAAAAGAAAATATCAAGAAAACTGAATGGCCAGCATTTGACTAAAGAAATTCATGATATCCTTCGTTTATAGGGATTTTACGAGACCAAGGCATGAAAGATGTTGCTGAATGGATTACTCCTGCTGAAAATGCAGATGATTTTCTATGTTTTGTCCAATCGTATTCAAATTCCATTCTAGTTGTTGGTTGGTTGTTCTTAGTTGTTTTACCCAAAGTAATGCCACTTTCTACTTTCCCTGAATTGTTTCTTTCCCCGCACATTGCCCAATTGTCTACATACAAAAATAAAGTTGAAGCATCGATTTTGTGAAAACAAGACAGGAAAGAACAAAAACTAATAATCAGAATCAGGACGTGCAGAAGATTGGGGCAATTACCAGCCAAAGCCATAGAACTTGACAAGTTTAGCCCCCAGTAACTTCCATTTTGTTGTGGTGCAGAACCACCTGCAATAAATCACCTAAAAAGAAGAAAATTAACTCAACTACACTAAAGTAGATTATAACATCATGTAAAATCAAACAAAAACAGAACAAGAACTTCATGTAATTAAACTAGATACTCGAAATAATCGGGAAAAAAAAATATGATAAAAGAAGTTGATTTAACTATTTGTTTCCATAATATCACGGATGCTGTAGTTCAACAACTTAATAAGCAACATACAAAAGCCCATCAAAGTCTAATACAGAAGGAAAAGTAATCGCATACTTGGAAAGGGTATGCACATGGAAATACAATGAATAATTTTATCAGTTGATAGTTCAAAACAACCCCAAACAGTGAACCCAACTTTCAAAAGGCCGAAGTCGGGTTCACTAACCCCAACCAAATAAAAAAAACAAGAAGACAAGACAAACCAAAAAACAAAATGAAACTAAAACAAATGAAATATAGATCTATTCTGCTATGATGCAATAATAATAAGGCCAAGAGAAATAAGTGAACTATTGGAACTCAGAACACTAAAATTGCTCGCAGTGTAAAAAACAAACACATGAGATCTGAAGTCATTAAATGAGAATTACTGATCAGAATTAAATCAAACACAACTAAATTCAATTAGAATCTTATGGTTTAATGAAATCGAAAGCAAATGATTAGAAGCTAAAACAACAACATCAAAAAATGGAAGTGTTGATTGATAGACAGCTAGATTTAAACATAAATTGATGAATCAGAATACAATAAATCCTAGACAGAGAAAGAAATATATTCAAATCCAATATCAGGTTATGGAAGAACAAATTTTATTCCTGGAAAATTTAATTGGAGGGCTATTTGCTTTGAAAGGAAAAAAAAATGAGAATCACAAATCAGAACTTAATGAAACACAACTAAGGTCAATTAGAATCCTATGGATTAATTAAATGGAAAGCAAATCATTAACAGCTCAAACAACAAGATCAGAAAATGAAAGTGTTGATTGATTGACAATGAGATTTTGATTTAAATTTAAATTGATGAACCAAAATATCAAATCCCATTAAATAGCACATAGAGAAAGAAGCACATTCAAATGGGTTAAATCTCAGCATATCAAAGAACAATTTTTTATTTCCTGGAAAATTGACTAGGAACTATTTGCTTCGAAACAATTAAAGAAAACAGCCAAAATCTTCACTAAAAAAATATCAAAAGCTTCAAATTTTCCAAATATTAAGCATATTATCATTCTGACATGGGTAAATCGATCTGATAAATCAGATTCACGATGAACAAATGGAAATGATGGTAAATCCAACCTCGGAGACCGAGAAAACAAACCCAGAAAACAGGTATTAGAGAAAATGAGGAACTCCAAATTTTACCTGAGAAATGGTGAATCTGTAAGAAGGGTTGAGTGCATGAATCGAGATTACACACAAATATAAATGTGGATATATAATGTTAAGAGAGACAGAGGAATGAGGAGAGAGAAGATAAAGATAAAGGAGGCAAAGGGTCGATTACACGTCAGAATGAGACGTCGGGCCAAATGGTGAGGAGGGAAAGGAGAGGTCGTTTGTTTGTCCGCAAATTCATCTGTTTTTTACATCTATATCTATATATATATAGATATACATAGAGAGAGGGAAAAAAAATGGATTAAGAATATTAATTGGGGTAGCTCCAAACTCCTAAATTAATTTTATTAATTTATTAATTTTTAAGAAAATAAAAAAAAAATTATTGATTAGTTCCTTAAGTCAAAAAATTGAAAAAAAAAAAAAAAACTCTAATTATCTACGATTTTAAATTTTAAAATTCAAAATAATATGATAATTTACCATCACTCTTTCCAAAAATAATGTTCATCAAAACAATTCAAATAAATGAACAATAAATACACTAACTATCTATGATTTTGAATTCCAAAAGAGAAATTCCTGGTAGCTCGAATCCGTGGCTCGACTTGTGGCTCGAGACCCAAAACGACGTCGTTTTGGGTCTCGAATTTTTTTTTTTTTCTTTTTCTTTCTCTTCCTTCTCTGTCTTTCTCTTCTTCGTCTTCTTCTTCGTTTTCTTCTTCGTTGAACCAGCAACACAGGCGATGCCGAGCTCCGATCGTCGCCGCCGATTGTCTCGTCGCCCAGCTCCGATCTTCTCGCCGATGCCCAGCTCCGATCGTCTCGTCGCCGATGCCCAGCTCCGATCGTCTCGTCACCGATGCCCAGCTCCGATCCTCCCCCTCCCCTGTATTAGGGCCCCCTCCCCTCCCCCTCCCCCTCCCCCTCCCCTCCTCTGCTGAAATTCGAGCCGCGTGGCTCGAAATGGTTTCGAGCTACCAATCGGTGCTCATTTCAAAATTCAAAATAATATGGTAAAATATCCTCACCCCACCCTCACCCTTTCTGAAAATAATCTAAACCTTTCAAAACCTAATCAAATTAAAAATTGAATACAATTCTCTCTCTAGAATACCCAATATTTAATCTTTTTTCAGTCCGACCAACTCTCTATTTGCCAATAGTCCAAACTTTTTCAAGTTTGTTTGTTTGTGATTTTTTTTTTTTTTTTTTGTGCGAATTTCTATTTTTTGTGTGAGTATTTTTTTTTTTTTTTTTCTCTATATGACTTTTTTTTTCCAATGTAATTTTTTTTACAACTAAATTGATAATAAATATTTATCTGTTTAACTTTATTTGTTTTGAGAGTTGATTTGAAATTTTATTTTTATTTTTTTGGGTGAATGTTTGTGTATTTTTAATATTATTGTTGTTATTTCTTTTGATATATGTAAATTGATAATATAGTTATGATTTTTTTTTTATAGAATAAAACGTCTTATATTGTTCTTTATAATTTGGCCATTTTTTTTTAATTTCTTAAACAAAATTTTCAAATTTTTTTATTTGTAAAAAATAAAAAACATTAGTTGGTTAGGAGGTTGGATCTCAAGTTGTCTAATCAGCACTTAGTGTGGGTTCAATGCTCCCCTGCTGTGCGAGTCCTGATTTAAACGGAGCTTGTCTTGGAAAGTCGGGGCAAGTTCCCAGGTTATAGTCTCCTCACTCGGAACGGCTAACAGGACACCCTGATAATCTCTGTAAGGGGCGCTACCTTAGACCTGCGGGAGAGTAAGAAGGATTTTCCTGTAACAAAAAAAATATTTGTCCATAAATAAATAAAATTTTAAATAATAAACACTCTTTCATAATTTATGGATTTAAAAAAAATTAGCACCCATATATGGAGTAAGAAAACTTAAAATCACGTATTTTTTTTATTTTTCATTTTTAATAGGGCTGAGTAAGGAATCCGTGAAATCTGTAATCCAATCCAGTCCAATCCAATCCGATAGGTTTGGATTGGTTTTTTGAATCCGTGGTTCGGTTCCGGATTAAAGAATTAAAAATCCGTAGTCCACGGATTGGTTCCGGATTGAATCCAACGGTTCTGGATTGAAACCAATCCGGACCGTATGCAAATAGTCTATATTTTTATTATACATCCTTCCTCATAGTATATTCTCTTATTTTATATAAAACCTAAATTTAAACCTAAACCCGTATAATATCGTCTTTTATTACTTTTGTTTGTTAGTTTTTAGTTTTAATTTATAATGGTCAAAGTTTTTATGGTGAATCCAGTTTTCTTATGATTGTTTAAATTCTAGAATAGTATGTTGCTATTATAGAAAAACATGTTACTATTGTAGAACTAATATAACGCTATATTTATATTTTTATGAAATTAAAGTGTTATATATATATTTTTTTTGTTGTTTAATTATGTGAATCCGTGGTCCTAAACCAATCCAATCCGTATTTAAATGGATTGGTTCGGATTGGTTCCATGATTTAAACGGATTGGATTGGTTCCAATTTTTCAAGAACCGTAGATAACAGATTGGTCTTGATTTTACCCCAATCCAATCCAATCCAATCCAATCCAGACCATGCTTACCCCTAATTTTTAACTCTTTAAAATTCTAACGATACCTTTTTTATTTTCCCAACATTATCTTTTTATATGTGCAAAGATTAAAAAAAAAAAGACCGGATTTGCGTAGTGGTTAGTGGATGTGTGGCAACAACAAAGATAATGAGAAGCTCAATCAGAGCATTGTTTGGGTGGGTTTTAAAAAAGTAAATATTACTTAAAAGAATAGTAGATAGTTTGGGTGATGGATTAATTTGAAAAACTAATGAGTGGTTGGGATTAAGTGTGAATTTTATTATATAAAAACTGAACATGGATCATATATTATTTTTTTATATATATAATTTTGGATTTTTTGTGTAAGTATAAAAAATTATTGTAATCACATATTAGTTACCATCTGATGTATTATTGTTGTAGTATCGTAATGAGTTTTATTAGTAATGTCTATTATTAATATATTGGTGAAACATCACATGATAAGTAAAAATCTATTTTGTTATTATTATTATTGATAATATATTTATTTATTTATTTTTTACGATGTTCAAAAAATAATTTATGTTCATTATTAGTTTTTGTAGATGAGAAGTCAAAAATAAATTTTAACCAAATTCAAGTTATAACTATGTTGAGATTGAAAAAGAAAGTTCAAAAGAAATTATAATTATATATATTTTTTTTTTAAAAAATGGAACTATAAATTATAATTATCAAACAACCTAATTCTATTATGAAAAAATTTAGATGAAAATTTGATCAAATTTAAATTTATAATTATTAAATATTTTTAATAAGCCATCAATTTTTTTATTCAGGTTCTAACCTAATATGGTCTTAAATAGTTTTTCAAATATAAATATAAACATATTTTAAGAAGGATAAATTATATCGATAGTTCCCGCATTTTGTCTCTTGTGTCAATTTAGTCTATGTAATTTCAATTAATTTGATTTTGACCTTGATTTTAGATTTTGTATTAATTTGATTCAATTGATAATGTCGATTAAGGTTTTTTGAAAGAAAATAGTTATTGAGTTATTGGGATTAACTTACTGAGTTGAACAAATTTATAATTTTGTCTATGAAAGTATAACAGATGTTACTCATGTGTGTATTTTCAATAAATAAATAAATAACACTAGCAATTATAACAATTAAACCAAATTAAGGCAAAATTATAAATTCAGGGTCAAAATCAAGTAAATTAAAATTGCAAGAACAAAAATAACACAAGAATTAAAATATAGAGACAACCAATGTAATTTATCCTTTTAAGAATAAAGTACATAATTTGTTAATTAATTTTAAAATTGTTAATAAATATGCCAAATAAATATATACATATTTCCTATTTTTTATAATTTTTTAAAATATATATATATATTTACTAATTAAAAATTAAATTAATAAGTGGGTCTACTAATTCATGGATTGGACATGAAGTAAACGATTCTTTAAGGACTAGGCTTAAATTAAGAATTATTAACAAAAAAAATCAACTTAAACTAAATTTTCTTAGCTACTTTTTAGTATTTAATCCAATATTAGAGCTCTCAAATTAACTCATATTAGTCACGAACTAATAAATTATGATATAATTTAAATACAAAATTTAAATTTATTAGGGTTAGAATATGACCTACAATATAGGGTGGCTCTATCTTAAATAATTTTTTCATACATAAATATATATAACTATTCATTTAATTGTTTTAAACATAAATATATAGTTTTTTAAAAAGTTTAAACTTTTTAATAAGTATGCATAAAATATGTCCATATTTCTTATTTTTATTATAAAAAATACTTACAAATATCTATTTACTAATTTAATAAATAGACAAGTCAAATGATTCATATAAGTTGGGAATAGACCAAGACAATTTTTAATGATTAGGTGAAGAACAAATTGGCGTAAATCTAATGTTAAGCCCAAATTTAATACCACAAGTAAATCTTAATCCATTTTTACATAAATCTTATAACATAAGACAAATTGTAATTTTGATACTAGACAAATTTTTAGACCTTACAAAACATGAAAAGAATTAATATATTAACAAATATAATTTATCACTATCATATGATAAATTAAATTTACGAAACTCATAAGACGAAATGTATTTATATTTTATCATAAATATAATTTTTGTGATTTATTTTTTAATTTTTACCAATTATATTATGACATGTATTTTTTTATTAAGAACTTAGAGCACACAATTAATGACATAAGAATAAAAAAAATTCTCTTATATGTAACTGTGATAAAAATTAATAAAATTTAATTGATTCTAAATCATTTTTTCAAAATATTGTAGATAAATTTTTTAAATTATTATTTAATTTTAAAAATTAAATTTTGATTATTTATTTATACCCGTGCATAGTACGAGTAATTATACTAGTTTATATATATATATATTCCAAATGCATTTTAAATAAGTAAGAGCATCTCCAACGGTGAACTATTTTTTTCATAATTTGTTGAAAAAAAAAGGCTCTTTCTTCAATCTGATATGAGTTGTTTCAACGGTGAACACTGTTGCTTGCATCAAATGCCTGGGACCACCGGTGGGACAACCAGTCGGTCGACTGATTACGCCACTGAATTTTTTTTTCCTTTCCATTTCTGTTCCGATTTTGTTTCCCTTCATTTCTGTTTCCTCAATTCAAACAAGAGAATTCTTCAGAAAGAGAACATGATGGAAATGGATTCAAGGGATGATCTGTGGGTCGACCTAGGCGATGACCTGGGGGTCAATCCTGTCAATGTAAATTTTCATAAATGAATCTGTAAATTTAGGAGTCGACCTGAGGATGACTTGTAAATTTGCCTAAAACAAGTTATATATATATATACACAAATGAATCCTCTATATTGAGATAGATGAAAAAATATCAATCATTTCCGTAATCTGTATATATATACAAATGAATCCTCTGTTTCCCCAATTTGTTGCCTGAAACCACAGTCTTCTAGGATTATAAACCTCCATCGATTACAAATCAAACAAATGGGTCGTGGGTTTGATTCAAAGATGAGTCTAGTTCAAACAAACCCATGAAAATTTATGCGTGTATATGTGAATATGCACATACTACACATATACACATGATTATATATCTATGTACATATATATACCCCAAAACTGTAGAGTAATATCTCTCTCTCTCTCTCTCTACTATATGGCACTATCTCTCCCAAAACCCTTCTTAGAGTCCACAGAAATAGAGTTTTTTGGTTTAATAGAGACCCAAATTGGAACCCAAGGCTTGAAGAAACAAATCCTCAAGAGGGGAACTTCATGGAAAACTCCATTGTGGGTGACGAAGTCCAAGGTACGAAATTGAAATTTTTCCCCTTTTCTTCTTCTCCTAGTTTCCTCCAACTGTTTGCTAAATTGTGTTAATAGAGGCTTTCTTTTCTTGAAAAATGAAGAATTATCACTAAAATTGTATTGGGCGTTTCTTGTATATATATAAGAAAAAAAAGGAGGAAGAGGTAGAAGAAGAGGTTAGAGAGACTGATGTGTGAAAAGGAATTGGGGAACAACCATGGCTGCTGCTGTTCATTTTTTGTACAATCTGGATGATCAAAAGGACAACCAGCCGGACGTCCGGTGACCCCTGTTGGATCTAGTGAAGGCTGGGCTAGCTCCTCAGTTTGGTGCAAGATTTTGGTTATTTTAATTTAATATCATTTTGCTAAAATCATTGAAGAGCTAAAAATAATAATTTTTCATCAAATTTAAATTTGGTAATGAATCTGAGTACACGTTGGAGATGGTCTAATAATTTATATAAGAATCTTGCAAAACTCTACGTTGTGCACCTGCTTTATAAAAACTGTGTAATTTTATCATAAATTAATTTAATAAAAAAAATATCATAATCAAATTATAATTTTTTTTACATTTAATTATAAAATTTTAAAGGGAGCTTTTTTGATAAATCCATTTTCTAAGAGCTTTATTCCATCCAACCCATATTCTTTTTGACTATTCCATTAGGTCCAATTTGAGATAAGAAGACCAAAATACCCTTTTCATCTACTTATGTTCCATTTAGTTCACATTATTTTCTCATATTTCAATAAGTCCTATTGGTGATATAATTACCAAAATACCCCTAATGTGAATGTTCACACCGTCAATGTGAATGTTCATATCGTCAATGTGTAGGGGCCCGGCCCATGTTGATCCTTGTGGGTGCCCGGAAAAATTCGAGTCGGGCCGGGCCGGCCCACATGCCAAAAAAATAGGCCCGGCCCGGCCCGTTGATAATGTGAATATTTACATTGACAAGTTAACATTCACATTGATAGGAGTGTAAAATTGGCCCGCGGCCCGAAGCCAGCCCGCATCCCGGGGCTGGCCCGGGCCGGCCCGTTCATAATGTGAATATTGACATTGACATATCAACATTAACATTGATAAGAGTGTAAAATTAGCCCGTGACCCGTGGGCAGCCCGAAGCCCGGGCCCGGGCCGGGCCCGACCCGGCCCGTTGACAATGTGAATATTCACATCGACATATTAACATTCACATTGATAGGAGTGTAAAATTAGCCCGCGGCCTGTGGCCGGCCCGAAACCCGCCCGCAGCTCGTGGGCTACCCTGGGCGGGCCCGGCCCGACCCGTTCATAATGTGAATATTCACATTGACATGTTAACATTCACATTGATAAGAGTATAAAATTAGTCCGCGCCCCGTGGCTGCCCGAAACCAGCCCACAGCCCGTGGGCGGCCCGGGGCGGGCTCGGCCCGGCCTGTTGACAATGTGAATATTCACATTGACATGTTAACATTCACATTGATAAGAGTGTAAAATTGACTCACGTCCCATGGGCGGCCCGAAACCCGTGGGCGACCCGGGGCGAGTCCGGCCCGGCCTATTGACAATGTGAATATTCACATTGACATATTAACATTCACATTGATAGGAGTGTAAAATTGGCCCGTGGCTCGTGGGCAGCCCGAAGCCCGCCCGCTGCCCAGGGCGGGCCCGGGTTGGCCCGTTGATAATGTGAATATTCACATTGACATATTAACATTAACATTGATAACAGTGTAAAATTGGCCTGTGACCCGTGGGCACCCTGAAGCCTGGCCCCAGGCCGGGTTAGGCCCGGCCCGGCCCGGCCCGTTGACAACGTGAATATTCACATTGACGTGTTAACATTTACATTGATAAGAGTGTAACATTAATCCGTGCCCCGTGGCTGCCCGACACCTGCTCACGGCCCATGAGCGGCCCGAGTCAGGCCCGGCCCGGCCTGTTGACAATGTGAATATTCACATTGACATGTTAACATTTACATTGATAAGAGTGTAAAATTGACTCGCGTCCCATGTGCGGCCTGGGGCGGCCCAGGTTTGGGTCCGGGCCTACCCCGAGCTGCGGGCGAACTTCGGACAGCGGACAAATTTTACACTTCTATCAATGTTAGTGTTAACATGTCAATGTGAATATTCACATTGTCACGGGTCGGGCCAAGCCCGCCTCGAGCTGCGGTCTGGCTTCGAGCCGCCCACGGGCTACAGGCCAATTTTACACTCCTATCAATGTGAATGTTAACATGTCAATGTGAATATTCACATTGCCAACGGGCCAGGCCAGCCCCGTCCCGAGGTCGGGCTTCGGGCTACCCACGAGTCATGGGTCAATTTTACACTCTTATCAATGTGAATGTTAACATGTCAATGTGAATATTCACATTGTCAACAGGCCGGGCCAGGCCCGCCCCGTGCCGTTTACGGGCCGTGGGCGGGTTTCGGGCAGCCACGGGGCGCGGGCTAATTTTACACTCCTATCAATGTGAATGTTAACATGTCAATGTGAATATTCACATTGTCACGGGTCGGGCCAAGCTCGTCTCGGGCTTCGGTCGGGCTTCGGCCCGCCCATGGGCTGTAGGCCAATTTTACACTCTTATCAATGTGAATGTTAACATGTCAATGTGAATATTCACATTGTCAACGGGTCGGGCCAGCCCCGGGCCGCGGGCGGGCTTTTGGCCGCCCATGGGCTGCAGGCTAATTTTATACTCTTATCAATGTGAATGTTAACATGTTAATGTAAATATTCACATTGTCAACGGGTCAAACCGGGCCGCCTATGGGCCGCGGACGGGTTTCGCGCCACCATGGGACGGGGGCCAATTTTACACTCGTATTAATGTGAATGTTAACATGTCAATGTGAATATTCACATTGTCAACAGGTCGGGCCGGGCCGGGTCGGGCTCACCCTGGACTGCTTGCTAATTTTATACTCTTATCAATGTGAATGTTAACATGTCAATGTGAATATTCACATTGTTAACAGGCCGGGCCGGGCCGGGACCGCCCCGGGCCGCCCACGAGCCGTGGGCGGGTTTCGGGTAGCCACGAGACGCGTGCTAATTTTATACTTCTATCAATGTGAATGTTAACATGTCAATGTGAATATTCACATTGTCAACGGGCTGGGCCGGGCCCGCGCCGGGCCGCTGGCGGGCTTTTGGCCGCCCATGGGTCGCGGACTAATTTTATACTTTTATCAATGTGAATGTTAATATATCAATGTGAATATTCACATTATCAACGGGTCGGACCGGGCCCGCCCCGGGCCGCCCATGGGCCGCGGGGGGGTTTCGTGCCACCACGGGACGGGGGCCAATTTTACACTCGTATTAATGTGAATGTTAACATGTCAATGTGAATATTCACATTGTCAACGGGCCGGCCCGGGCCGGGTCGGGCCCGCCCTGGGCTGCTGGCCAATTTTATACTCTTATCAATGTGAATGTTAACATGTCAATGTGAATATTCACATTGTTAACAGGCCGGGTCGGGACTGCCCCGGGACGCCCACGGGCCGTGGGCGGGTTTCGGGTAGCCACGAGACGCGTGCTAATTTTACACTCCTATCAATGTGAATGTTAACATGTTAATGTGAATATTCACATTGTCAACGGGCCGGGTCGGGCCCGCCCGGGGCCGCTGGCGGGCTTTTGGCCGCCCATGGGTCGCGGACTAATTTTATACTCTTATCAATGTGAATGTTAACATGTCAATGTGAATATTCACATTGTCAACGCGCCAGACCGGGCCCGCCCCGGGCCGCCCATGGGCCGTGGGTGGGTTTCGCCCCACCACGGGATGCGGGCAAATTTTACACTCCTATTAATGTGAATGTTAACATGTCAATGTGAATATTCACATTGTCAACGGGCCGGGCCCGCCCCGGCTCGTCGGCAAGTTTCAGGCCGCCCACGGGCCAATTTTACATTTCTACCAATTTGAATTTTAAAATATAAATTTTCACATCATTAAATTGCTAATCTTTCAAAAAATATTTATAAGAGTATCAAAATTGAATATAAGGGCATAAGTGTCCAAGAAAATAGTGTAAATCAAGAAAATGGACTTTATGGAATAAAACTATACATACATGGGACTAAATGGGTTAAAAAATTTCTTCATGGACTTCTTGAGTTAAAACACTTCTAAATTGGACTTATCAATAAAAATCTCAATTTTAAATATTTATTACGTTAATTTATAATAAAATTATATATTTTGTGATTAATATTACAAAATTTTATAATAAAATTATATCAATTTATAATATGATAAATATAATATGCACCTTAAAGTGGTGAACACCATAGACTTTCTCAAGAATCCTTGGTAGATAATTCAATTATTAACATTCTATTTAAACCATAAAATTAAGGAAAATAAGTACAACTAAAATTAAAATATTTTTATTTTTAACTTTTTCACTTGCTTTTTCAAAAACACTCCTTCACATTTATCTTGATTAAATAAAATACTAAATAAACAAATAAAACAAAATCGTGCCATCGATATGGACACTTTTTTTTTTTTTTTTGTTATAGGGAAATCCTCTCACTCTTCCGCAGGTCCAAGGCAGCGTCCCGAGGAGATCACCAGGGTGTTCTGTTGTTCGCAGCGGGGGAGAATTAAACCCACACCAAGTAACTGATAAAGCATCTTTAAAGTCAACCTCCTAACTAACTGTGCTACCAGGGTGTTCTGTTGTTCGCAGCGATGGAAAATTAAACCCACACCAAGTAACTGATAAAGCATCTTTAAAGTCAACCTCCTAACTAATTGTGCTACGCCCAAAAAATTGACCCAAAAAAAATTTAAACTCAGGACCTAGGGGCTTAAACCCCAACCCCTTGCCAAGTTGCCAACCACCCGTGGGTTGATATGGACACTCTTGTTCCTTCCGTTGTCCAAAAGTCACATTCTATCTTTTTATCATTTAAAAGTTTGTCTTTTTTTTTCTTGGTTAGAGTGTCAAATGATGATTTATTGTTTGGTTTGAAATTTTTTAAAATAATTTTTTTTAGTTTTAAATTTATATATATTTATTTTTGATGAATTTTTAATTATATTTTTAATTTAAATATATTTAAAAAATATAAAATTTATGTAAAAATCTTTTAAAATTTTCATTAAATACAATATATATATTTTTATATTTTGTTTTATGAAATAAAAAATAAAAAAGATTTAAATTTTTGAATTTTTAATTTTTTTTACTGACTTTTTTACTCTATTGTCAAACGGCAAAAAGTTTCTTTTTTTTTTTTTTTTGGGTTAATAAAACTTTTAGTTGAAACAAATTCACAATATATTGTTGAGGTGATTAAAGGATGTTGAAATGGACGAGTGATTTTATGATGCAAACCAAGCATCATCGTCGTCCACTAGCAACTTGTGTGGTTGATTCCTCAATCAGAGACTTCGATCAATCAAAGTGTGTCATCTTCTACCAGATGTCATAGCTTCTCAATGCTACACCTTACCTTACTTGCCTTCCGCTAAAAAAAAAAAACAAAAACATAAAAGCGAAAACATAAAACAAAACAAAACAAAATGTGATTTTTATTGTCCAAAGGTTGTGTGGTTGATCAAGAACCCAGCAATCTGGGACCTTCGATAATATCTAGATCTGATGCAGACAATGACGAATTATGATCAGAGTTATATAAATTAAGTTGAGCTATCTATCAATAGTTTCGAGTTTGAATTAAAATTTAAAACTTATTTAATAAACTAGTAGAGCTTCTTCTTCTTATTTTTTTCCCTCAATGCGCATCGGGTTGTTTGGAATGTTCTAAATAAATACATTTTTTGACTTTTTATGAAATATAGATTGAGTTTAAAATGATGTGATAGACAGGTGATTCGACTTAAATAGGATGATGTGATTTAAATAAAATAGTAATTTTTTAATTTTTTTAAGAGATACCAAACAAGACCTTAATTTAGATTTAATTTTTTTCTTTTCAAACTCCAAGTTCAAGCTCAACTAATTTATTAATTGAGTTGATTCAAATTGAGTTTAAAATGTCTCAAATACTCGACACACTTTTATCCAGACCTCTATGCTCGCGTATACTCGCACAAAGTTGATGGGATGCCACTTTCTCTTTATTATTAGGATTAGGCTTGGTATTCAGTCTGTAATCACTGTATTGTTGTGTTTTGTGGGCTCACTGTAGAGTCAATGTCAATAATTCGAACTATTTAATATATAAAATTTATCGAATATTTTATTTATGTAAAAAATTACAATAATCAAATATCAATTATCACTTGATCAGATCATATTTTTATTAATGTGCAATATGATTTTTAAAAAAATTGTTTACAGAAATGTAATCTGATCAAGTAACAATCAATATCCGATCAACATGATTTTTTATAAAAATGCAGTACTCAACAAATCTTACATATTAAACAATTCAAATTATCAATGTCGGCTCTTTGGTGAGCCCATAAAAATCCAACAGTACGGTCCAATTTGAAACTAGACTGAAGACGAGGCTTACCCTTGTTATTATTATTTTTTTTTTGGGTTTAAAAAAATGTAAATAAGTACATTAAAATCTCCCAATTATTGTGGAGGCATATGTCTAGTGGTGGGTGGTGGTGATGATCGGCATTATTATTATTATTATTTACGTAGGGAGGAAATAAAGGATGGGTTGCGTTTTGGTGAAGTTGTTGGTGGGTTGGAGTCGAAGCCGGCGAATGGTCATTTTAATAATATTGGATGCAGAACGTGGACTTACTTGAGATATGGAAATCAATGGAAAAAAATTAATTATAATATTAAAAAAATGTAAAAATAAAAAATATTATAAATTTATTTACAAATAAATATATGTATATTATTACATGATATGTCACTTTGTAAAACTAATTTATAAGATATATATAATATATTTTCTTATGAAAGATATATATTGATACGATTGGACTATAATAATTGAGAATTTATAATTTTTTAAATTAAATAAAAAAGATTATGATGGTGTCATGTCATCCCCGTAGGGTGTTATCTTATTTTGATTTATTTATAGTGCGAAATATTATGTCATATTGTTTAAAGGAGATAATATTAACCTAATTATTTTAATTGACTTTTTAATTGACTTTTTTAAGTGATTGTCAAAATATCCCTAAGTAGTTAAAAGACATATAATATGACCTATTCAGGCTACGTTTGGTTTCGACTAAAAAAGCACTTATTGGCTATGAAACAACCCAAAAAATATCTATTTGTTATTGGCTAAGAAGCTAAAATTATATAATTAAAAAAAGAAAGGGAGAAAACTAAGGACTCAATTTTTTCATTAATAAAAAAAAAAAATCTTTTTCAGCATTTAAAAAACACATCAGTTTTCTAACAATTTTGTCCTAAAAATCAATTGTCAAGCTAGTTCTTAGTTAAAAAAAAAAAAGAAAAAAGAAAAAAAAAAAAGAGGAAAGTTTTTTTGTGTGTTCTGTAATTTCTCATTTTAAAAATACAACATAAATAACAATGTCATATGGTATTTAAAAATTACCTAATAATTTTGAGTAATGTTACATTTACTAAAATTCTTACTAAAACACGCTTTGAACCATCATTGGATGTTCATTGGATGTCTAAATATCAATAATTTTTTAATAGCCAATCATATTTAGCCTCTTATTCTGTTAGTAAGAGTGTTGATGTCAATAGAATTATTTAATAATTTTCCTCTTTGAGTCATAAGCTTAGCCAAACTTACTAAAATCCAAAAGAAAGAACTACAAGCAACATACAAATGTGGTGTGTTCTAGTGATATCTTTGGGTTTGGGTATGATATTTACGGCTCATTTGAGAGGAAAGAACTAGAAGACAAATATGATACATGATGTAATGCATTGTGTTGATATTTTGGGTTTGGGAATATCTTGATTGTATATATGCAATAGACATAACCCCAAAGGAAAGAAAGAACTAGAAGACAAATACAATGTAAGGCAATTTGGTGCTATTTTGAGTTGGGATATTGTTTGGTGGAAGAAAGAACAAAAAATGGTGTATCTTGATTATAAGTACAATGAACATAACCGCTTGGTAGGTGATGATTGAAACATATTTTTCCATTGTGTTCTTATTTTTATCTATTTGACAAAATTCCATTTACTCGTGTCTGGATCATTTACACTTCAACTCTTGTACTTCAATAATCAGCAAAGAATTTTGTTTGTAATTTTGAGTTAAAATGCAATGTAAACATCCATCCTTAATTACAAACATTAAATGACCAACTACTCTTCCGCTTTGTCTTGGTTATATGCTTGCTCTCCTCTGTTAGCACTCTTTCTTTACTAATTTTCACCTAATTTCAGATTTAACTACTTTGTAATCAACTCATTTTTTATAATAGGTCATCTTGAACCTCAAACCTTATTGTGTTTATGACTACTACTGCCATTCCTAAGTGAATCGATAAACAAAAATGTCTCGCTAAAAGTGACATTCCTACACTCATGGGCCATCTATGACTATACTGCATGTCCGGTGTTGAATTCTTAACCAGCTTTATTGTTTGTCCAATGTTAAACTCCCTCGTTTTTTATACCTTGTAAAAAACTAGTACATTCAACTCCAAATCTCAACTATGTGGTGCTCCTCCCACCCTTAGAATCTAAAATGAAGGGAGGTACAACCATCAAGTGATTTCTCTCTCTGAAAGTGGTTCTACAAGAGAGTATCAGTAGTGTTACTCTAATGCTCCTAAGAGTGTAACCTATAGACTTAAATTTGCCATTCCAATATATAAAAATATAACATGACAAACAAATCAGTCAACTAGGGGTGAAGTTCATTACTCAATTAGGAGTGAATGCAAAATAAGCCAGGAATAGTTGGTTAGTTTTCCTAACAAGCCTCATTTGGAGAGTCTGGTTTCCTAATGTTAATGTACACTCCACTAATGTATACTCCACTCACGTTAGTGTATGCTTTCGGTGCTTTCGGTTGTTAGATAGATTTAAATATATTTGTTAGTAATGCTTTAATAATTAGTGTTTTGGCTTGTAACTCCTCTATAAATGAGCTAGAAACATAACATTCAATACACAATATATTTTCTCTTTCTATATACATTGAGTTTAACACCTAACAAGCCTCAATTTGGAGAGCACGGTTGGCTACTTCATTCCTAATAACCATTTGGAGAGTCTGGTTTGCAAAACATCCTACCAACAATGTACTTGATATCTATTGAATGAAGAGGCAATTTGATTGGGTAATCACCACTAACTATACAACTGAAACTCAAAATGTAAAATAGGAAGAGCAATTGCAACCTCAACAACACTAAAATTCTTCTTATATCTATTTGCCTAGTCATATCACAATAATTTACATCATAAAAACAACTAAAAAAAGAATTATATAGCAAAGAAAATATATGAGAACCAAAGATAAGATCAATTCTAATGCAAATAAAGATATTTAAATCCTTAAGTCAATTGTACATCCAAATTCATCAAAAACAGCAAATAGGATGATTGTGATCAGAGAAATGACCTACTTCTTAGATATCTTCTTCTTCGAACTAGAATCAACTATCTGCATCTTCGAATGCTTTTCGGCTTCACTCGGATCAAGCCACTTGAGAGGGTTGCGATTGAAGAAAGGCCAATTGGGAACAATGATCAAAGTAGTGATAACTACACCAGAGGCGTATATTAGCAACATTGTTTGAAACGAGCCCAAGGCATAGCCCATTGTGATAGCCATCACTGCAAAAGCCACCAGCAGAATCTGCATCAAGTGCTCAACTAGCTTCTGCCCTTGCCAATCCATCTAGAATAAAAAACAGATCGGTTTATATTACAACTCGAAATCGAAATCGAGTTTAGGAATTAAAACTGTGAATCGTTGTCAATACATACAAATACAGAATCGATCGATAAAGAAATGGCTGAAATTGAACGATCGGGAAACCCTAGAATTCAACTAACAATCTGTCGATCGGAGCATAAAAACCCAAAATGGGAAACATTGTGACCTTATAATTATAAAAAATAAAAAATAAATAAATACATAATTTCAAATTTTTAAGTTGTAATTTAAAAAAAATTATAATTAAATATAACATAATATTTGATTAGGAAATAGGGCAAATTACATATACCTCCCTTGAGGTTTAGCTAAATTACAGATACCCTTGAGGTTTCAGAAATTACAGATACCTCTATGAGGTTTATATTTTCATAACAAATTGTCCCATGAGGTTTATATTTTCATAACAATTTACCCCCTAATTTGTTATGCAAATAGTACCTTCAGGGGTATCTATAATTTCTCAAACTTTAAGGAAGTATCTGTAATTTTGCTAAACCTCGAAGGGGTATATGTAATTTGCCCAAAAATATTTATGAATCATAATTAAAATAAAATTATAAAAAAATAATTATAATTAACAAAATAATATAATTAAAAATACATATGCTATATTTAAAATAAAATAAAATAATTGTATATTAGAATTTTCCAAAACAAAATCGGGAGGGAGAGAGAGAGAAAGAGAGAGAGGAGAGCGACTTGCCTAGTTCATTGATAGATACTAGGGGTGTAAATTTGCTTGATTCGGCCCAACCCATGTCGGGTCTCGTGGGCTCCTATTAAAATTCAGACCGGGTCGACCTATAGGTTAAAAAATTAAGCTCAAGCCCAGAAGTATTTGGATATTGGGCAAGCCAGTGGACCTGGGCCTGGGCCTGGGCTCGGGCTCGGGCTTGGGCGGGTTTGAATTTTTTTTTTTGTTTTTTTTTCTATCAATATTTTATTATTTTCCACTAAAAAAAACATTGAGCTTCGGGACGGGCCTTAAGCGGGCTGATGGGCCGGGTCCGGACAGGTTTCAAAATGATGGCTCAAGCCCAGACTCAGAGTCTCGGGCTGGGCTCAAGCCTGGGTCTAAACAGACCAGGCCCACCCCCGGGCTACGGACAAGTTTCGGGCCGCCCACGGGTCGCGGACCATTTTTACACTTCTCCATGACCACGTTTGAAAGAAGAAAAAGTGCAAACTGTCAAATTTTTGACTATTTTTAAGGACAATTTACAATTTACATGTATTATATTTGATTATTTTCTTACTTTGATTTTAATATTTTTTTTTTCATTTTGATTCTTAATGTTTTAAATTTTTTTGAATTTACTCTATAAATTCATTTATATTCAAAATTAGACAGAAAATGACATAAAAAAATTTATTATATATAATTTATACATCTGGCACAAATCTCAATATAATAATATATTTTTTATATTATATGCCAATTAATGTGATATTTTTTTATCTAATTTTGAATACTAAAAGTTAACTTTAAGAGTAAATTGAGAAAAATTTAAAATATAAAATGACAAAGTCAAAAAAAAATTAAGGACTAGTGTAAAAAATGACTAAATATAAAGAGAGAAAGTGTAATTTATCTTTTATTTAATGATTAAATATATTTTATAGAGATTCAATGGTAATTATATTTTTGATATTTTTATATTGTAGCATAATTAAAATTTGAGAATGGTATCATTTAACATTGAAGATGTATGACCATGTGACTAATCTTAAGCATTACTTAGGATTCTTGGTTTCACTCCTTTTGTCTCATGTTGCCTCTACCATAAGATCTAATGGAGTATTATATTAAAAAATAAATAAATAAATAAATAAATTGTTTGATATATCGTGAACATTTAAAAAAAGAAGAAGAAAAAGAAAAGATATTTGGACAAGTTATTATTTGCACAAATTGAAATTTACCTTGATGTTGAAATATCTATTACTATCTTGCGTCATTAATACATCTTGGCCTCTAACTTCCTCTTCTTGACTGATACATGTAATCAATGTCTTCAGAGATGTCTTTTTTTGCTTGTGGCGCATTGACTTTTGAAATTCTTTCCAAGATGGAGGTAATTTGTCAATGATACCTGCAACAATGAGGTTGTCCTCAATCTTGATGCCTTCATATTTGACCTCCTCAATGATCATTCGAAAGTCTTGAACTTGTTCTATCACTGATTTATCGTCTAACATTTGATATCGATAAAAGTGACTAGCAATGTATTTCTTTGCATCAACTTCTTCATGATCATATTTTTTCTGCAATGCTTTCTAAATTTTTTTGGGAGTGGAGTAAGTGGTATCATAGTGATCATAAAATTGATCCGCAAGACAATTCAAAAGATAATGCCGACAATTGTACTTATCTATGATGTATTTATCCACTTTATCAAGATGGGCAGCATATTCATCGTCCGTCGTGTCATTAGTAAAGACCTTTTTTGGATTCTTTTCAGTGAGGACATAGGCTACCTCAAGAAGATTAAGATAAAAAATTACTTTACCTTTCCATCTTTTAAAGTGAGCTCCCTTGAATCGAAAAGGCTTGTTGAGATCTGCAACATTCTCATTGGACTTCTCGATAGTTTGTTCCATTTGACGTTTAAATATCCTTATTATTAGTGAATATTACAAAAAAATTACCAAAATAAAATATTAAAATTACAATAAATATGAAATTTCTGAAACAAACAAATAAAGTAGAAGAACAAAAAAACTCTCTTTAAAGAGAGTAAAACTCTCTAAGGTTGGAAAAATTCTCAAATTTACAACGCACCTTCTTATATAGCTTGTTCGTTCAAAGGTACAATTACACTATTGTTCGTGGTATGGCTCAATCAGTTTTGTACAAATGAGTGAGTCCAAAACTCCAAAAACAAAGAGCTCTTGCTTTGCCCAAAAACCTCAAAGTGTTTGATAGGCAATGAAAACTAACATTTGGCAAAGAAATGAAATGGAAGAAGAAGTTTTTCTAGTATGTTTACCTGGTATGCGCAATGATCAAATATAAAGATACAATAGAGAGACATGATCCGTTTTATTTGTAACTCTTACATCTTGTGTTTATTATTATTTTTTTGTCTAACAACTTTTTACTTGACTTTAGAGTCTTTATTTATCTAACTTATGAAACTCGATCCATTTACTAGTTCATTATATTTTCATTTTATAACAACTTCATCATTCACATGCTCATTTTTTTTGCAATTTGCAGAGTCCCTCATGTAATAAATAATTGAATTCAAACTCTAAATATGCACAATTTCCACAAGTTGCCAAGTCTCTCATGTAATAGACAATTGAAGTCAAACTCTAATGTCTAAATATCAAAGAGAAATTGCAGCACTACAAGCAATTGCCAAAATTATATCTATATATATTGTCAACTTCGGGCAGGGTTGACATGAATTGGTGGCAATTCACATGGACAACTGGTTTAAACCATGGTTTAAACCCGTTTATTAAGGCTTGGTTTGGCATCATCTAAATAAGTCAAAAAGTCAAAAAGTCACTATCTTATTTAAGTCACATCATCCTATTTAAATCACATCACCTCTCTAACACATCACATCAAACCCAACCCAAACCCACCAATAAGTCAAAAAGTGCACTTTTTTAGTACATGCCAAACCAACCCTAAAAAGAGGCAGATAAAGTCCAGTTCTAATAACTCATCCAAACTGGAACTCAAACTTGAATCGATCTTGGCAACATTAGTTGCAATAGGATTATGTTATAAGAACTGTTTCAATGAATTACTATTTGAACTTGTAATATAAGAGTTGGATGCTCTAGTAAGATTGTCATTAAAAAAATTTAAATTTTGATATTGTTATCCTTTGTGTTAAATCTTGCACAAGCATTAAAACAAGATTACTAATACTGTTTTATGATTTGTTAGGACTTTCCTAATTTGTCCCATCAGTATCGCATTATCACATATGAAAGACCCATTTCATTTTTCTTTTCTTTTCTTTTTCTCTTTTCCATTAGTATGTATCCATCACAATTGACACATTCAACAAGGAAATCAACAATGTTTCCAAATAAAAGCATTTTAGCAAAATAGCCAAGCCATGCATTTTCTCGAGTATTTAATGGGGGAAAAAAAGAGATGGAATAGAGTTCCAAAGAAATGCAGTATAAGAGTGAGAAGACACGAAAACTTTTTAAGCTACAGGCTGTATCAAAGTTGTTCAAGAGGATGCACCACTTCGCAGAGCTTGAGACTTCCTGGATTTGCTAGTTGCCAACTGAGACTCGGGCTGCAAAAGGAACACGAGCCAATAAGACGCAACAAATTCAAATGTACTTTCTATTCCTTCCTCATTCCACCCTCTATCCTCTAGTTTATATTTCTAAATTGATAAAATGATAATGGACCTACCTCTTTTTTAACAGGCTCTTCCTTCTCAGACAAGATCAACTCAATATGGCAGGGGGAAGACATGTAGGCTGCCAAGATAAGTAACACACTCCTGTTGATAATTAAAATATCGAAAATTAAATGTATAAACAATATAAAAAAAGAAGTCAAACATACGGTTGATTCTTCCATGAGCACGGTACGTGCGGCGTCTCTGCTTCTGTGCCTGGTTAACCTGAATGTGAGATATGTAAAGTGTATCCACATCCAAACCTTTCACCTGGTGAATGAATGAACAATCATGCAATCAATAAAGACATTTGCAAGTTAAAAACTAGTAATGAAGAATGCATGCCACCAGCTGGGACAGTACCTCGGCATTACTCTCAGCATTTTTAAGCAAGTCGAGTATGAATCCAGCAGATTTGACAGGCCAACGTCCTTGTCCATTTGAATGTCTGTTCTTTGCCTGAGCAGTTCGTCCTACACCCCTACAAAAACGCGTGAAAGGTATGGCCTGCTTGTGAGCCAGAACATCTTCTAAATACCTCTTAGCCTTGGCCAAAGGCAGCTTCCTGATGGCATGTGCTGTCTCCCTTGTGTTCTATTGAGCCAATAAAAAGAAATAGCACTATGAATTTCACATCAAAATTGGCAACACTAGTAAGGGTTGAACATCATAACAAGGAACACACTTGGCAATAACATAAAAGTGCTGACGTGATCTCAGAATAAAATAAAAGTGCTGCCGTGGTCTCAGAAACAAAGTGACAACTACCTGTCTTTCAAACAAGAACTAACATCATGATTGAAGAGTTGGTGAGCATTTTTAGCTTTGTATCATGCAATCTTGGATGTTTCAATGCAAGCATTTTTCAAGAAAAATTCAAAATGTTATTTTTAAGTATTTTCAATGTGCCCATAGTATTTGGCTATGAAGCGCCGACACGTTCCCATGGCTGGCGTACGAGTGTCGGACACGGACACGCTGTGGACACGTGTCCGACACTCTCTCTAATGTGTCCTCTTTTTTTTTTTTTTGAATTTTTTTAGTTGGACACGCGGTGGGCACACGATGACACTTTCTGGACACAGATCGAAGAACCCTAAGCTGTTGGAGAGAAAGAGGGAAAGAGATCAAGGGAGAGATTGATTGAACAAAAAAGCTCTAATCTATTCAAAAGAAATGAATCGAAGAAGCCCTAATCTGTTCAAAAGAGATGAATCGAAGAAGCCCTAACTTGAGGTAATCTTCTTCGTCTTCTCTGCTCTGCTTCCCTCTCTTCATCTTTCTCTATCCTTCATCTTCTCTGTTCGTCTTCTCCTTTGGTTCGTCTCTCTTCTCTTCTTCTGTTATCTCTTTCTGATTTCACTCTATTCTTTTCACTTCTCTCTTTTTCTCCTCCCGTTTCTCTCCCTTTTATTTTCTGATTTCATCTCTCTCTCTCTCTCTCTCTCTCTCTCTCCCCCCTCCATTTTTTTTTTCTTTTTTTTTATCTTTATTTTTATTAAACCTAAAATTTATAGAATAAATTATTTTTATTTAAAAAAATTTAAGAAATATGTTTATTAATTTTATAATTATTATAATTGTATAGGAACTAATAATTTTTTTTTTTAATTTTAGACATAATAAATAAATAAAATTATATATATTAAACGTGTCCCCAGCGTGTCGTGTTCCCAATTTTTTAAGAATTTGCGTGTCCGCGTGTCTGTGTCATGTCCCATGTCCGTGTCCGTGTCCGTGTCCGTGTCCGTGCAACATAGGTATTTGGGCTCTAACTCATGATCACAATGGTATTTTTAAAAATTAAGCAAATGAAAGCAATACCTACGTCAATTAAGTCACGGTTTAAAGAACACTCAATAATTAAAATTTTGAATCTGTATCCACATAGCAGAGATGCAGCACTCGCCAAACATACTTCTAACATACGGAAACTGAACACGTAATGTTACATCATTTACTGAACCTTCTGTCATTGACTTACGCAAGAGGTTCACCCAATAACAATGCAAATTGATTTCCCTGAAGTTTACGAGAGACTTGTCCACAAAAAGGCAACAGGCCCCTGCTTTTTTCATCAGGTTAAATGGTCACAAATTTTTTTCCAGACCAGTTCATCAATGGTGAGAATTTTCCCATGATCAAAGCATCATTGAGAGATTTTACTTCATCTAGATAATTGCAACTCCCCGTGCAACAAAAGATGCCCAGTCAGCAACGGTAACATCCAAATCTACTGCAATAAGAAAAATTATTCTCCAACCTGCCTCATCCTCCACCATCTAATGTTCCTTGTACTAATTCCATAACTTTTAAATCTCTATCCAAAGACTTGTACAACAAGATATAGGCAAATCTAACAAGGGCCCATTTCCCCAAGCACATCTATGCTTGCTTCCACTGCCATCAACCATCTCCAACATCTATCATGCTCACAAGCAAACCTCCACAACCACTCTCCCAAAACTGAATATACTGTTCCATCATTTACTGAACCTTCTGTCATTGACTACTCAAGAGGTTCACCCAATAACAATGTGAGTTGATTTCCCTGAAGTTTACGAGAGACCCATCCACAAAAAGGCAATGGACCCCTGCTTTTTTCATCAGGTTATACTATCTAAGAAAAAACAAAACCAATAATAATTGCCACATTTCAGGACTTCAAATTTTAACAATTGGCCTGCATACACCTACCAGACATCAACATTGCAAAAACACAAATGTGCATATAGAAAAGCAAGATTCACAACTATATCAAACTATAACATTACTTTAGCTATAGATCAGATTCATAAGACTAGACTAACGCTGTGTTTGATTGGGGAATTTCGGAAGGAATTTGGAAAAGAGAAAAGATAAGTGAAATATAAATAAAATATACTTATATTTCCCCTAATAAAACACACATTTTCTCTTTCCCTTTCCAAATCCCCCAACCAAAAACAGCGTAACAGAACAATCCTCAAAACCCATAAAACATCATTCATTGAAAATAATGTACATAAGTGCAAACAATTAAGAACACATATATAAACACAAAAACTTAAGATAACAAATACCTTGAAATGGACTCTGAGATCTGAGCCCCTGGCTTTGCAGGCTGTAAAATAAAAGACAGGACAGGACACAATGAGAACAACTCAATAAACAGTGACTCAAAACATTGAAAATGGCAACCCAAAAATCAATAAAAATATGTAAATCAAAACGTAAGAGAAAGGAACAAGAAAAGTATTTACACTTGGTGGGATTGCCAGGCTCTTTTGAGTACTTCACCTGAACGATAAAGAGAAAAAAATAAATTAGAACTTCCCAGCAATGATAAACAATCATATGCTTGTACTGGATATTACAGATCGAAAATCAGGAGATTGAGAGTGATATGAAAACCAAAAAATTGTACTTTGAAGAAGATAAAGAACAGTTATTACCATAGGTGCTGCGTCTGGGTCGAGAAGAGTATGAAGTGATTCACTTGGTTCTCTCGCAGAAGAGAAAAGAAGAAGCCGTAGCGACGGTTTTTATATTGAGCGTAGTGAAACCCTAATTTTTGGAGACGAGTTGTGGGGTCAATTTGGGCTGGGCTTTTTTTAAGGCCCATATGCAGCTCTCCTTAGTCCAGTCCTTCCAAGTTAGGCCTTGTTCGGGAATCTTCATTTTTAATCAAAATGTCATTATCAATTCTTAAATTAATTTATCTATTTTTTTTTTCAATTCTTTTCATTAAAAAAATTTATTCTCGAACACTCCTAATTAGAACATGATGCATGATGGAATGACTAATATGTGACAACTGATAAAAAGATTAGGCCCTGTTTGGTAGGGCTTATTTCCAGCTTATTCCAGCTTTTAGCCTAATGTAAACTATTTTGATGTGTTTGGTTCAGCTTAACAATATAGCTTATAGCTTTTTGTAAATCAAAAATCAACTTATTCTTTGAGTGGGGGAAAAGAAGCTTAATTTATAAGTCAAAAATCAGCTTATGTTCACAGTTATAAGCCATAAGCTGTAAGGTTATAAGTTATAATCACTTTCCCACAGCTCTACCAAACGGGGCCTTAGTTCATCTTGATTTAGTTAAAAAACTATCTCTGTTTTTATTGGATGCATATTTGATAAAATGGTTAAATCATATTTTAAATTTCTTTCATAAAAATTAATGAACAAATTCATGAATAATTGGAGATGCACTATCAACCTAAGAATTATTGGTTGAAGGAACTGATGAAAAACTAAGGCGGTGGTTTGGTTTGGTTTTGAAATAAATTTTAAAATATAAGGTTGTGTTTGAATTTTGTAAATATGATTTGAGAGTATAAGTTGTATTTTAAATTTATGAGTTATGAAATTATGATTTGAGTATAGAAAATTTGTTTGGTTATGATTTTTAAATAGAGTGTTGAATTGAGTTTTGAAAGTTTGATTTGACATATGAAGTAAGAAAATTTGTTTGGTTATGAGTTTTAGAAAGAGTTTTCAAAACTTAATTCAAATTGTTATAACTCATAACAAAACACACTACTTTCATACTATTAAAATTTCTGATCAACACTCATAACCAAATTCTTTTTAAAATTCAATTAAAAAAATTTATTATTAACAGAAAATAACATTAATCAATTTTTTAATGGAAAATACTACAAAGGAAATAATTTTTTTTTCAAAATAAATATTAAAAAAATTTAAATCATAAATATTTAAATAATTTAAATAATCTAAAAAATTTAATAAGTAAAAAATTAAAATAAATATTCAAAAAATTTAAATAATTTAAAATGTTAATATTTTAAATTTAAAAACAACTCTACATTCAAATCGTAACCAAACATATAAAACAAAACTCAATTAATAAATTATTTTTGAAAACTCATAACCAAATACATAATTCAAAACTCCATACTACTTTTATAACTCTACACTCAAATCATAACCAAATACATAACAAAAAAAATTAAAATATTTAAAAATATTTTTATAATATAGAGTTTGAATTTATTTTTATAAAATATTTTAAAATTTAAAAAATTAAAATCGTAATATTTTGAAATTAAAATATTTAAAAATATTCAAAAAATTTAAAATTTTAAAAAATCTTAACATATTTAAAATATTTAAAAAATTAAAATATTGATTTAAATTGAGTTTTGAAAAGAGTTTTGAATTATGTGTTTGGTTATGAGTTTTAAAAAGTAATGATTATGTTTTAAATTGAGTTTTGAGAAATAGGTGCAGAATTATGATTTAAAAGTTCAAAACAAACAATACACTCAAATTAATTGATGAAACTATAATTTGAAACCCTAACGAAACGGAGCCTAAGTTTTTTTACAAAAAATTCAAAATTTTATTTGATTGTATATTTAAAATTTTATTTTGTTGTATATTTTTAAAATAGTTTTATAGTTTGGGATGATTTGTTATTTTTTTGTAATTAAATAGCAGGTGCGAAAGAAAAAGTAATTGATTGATGTGTAAGATGTGAAGTAATGCGAGATGAGAGAAAAAAAATGATTGATTAATGTATAAAATGTGAGAGAATGAGAGATGAGATAGAAAAAGTTATTAAAAATAATTTTGAGAAAATTGAAACAAATTTTAAGTTTTTAGCTCTCAAAAAATTGATTTGAAAACCAAACCAAACAAGCCCCAAATGTTTGTTTGGTTTAATTTTTCAAAAATTATTTGTAGCTGAATTTTGATTTATTTTTAGTAATTTTTTTGTATATTTTAATTATTTTTTTATTTTTTAAATACATTAATCAAGATGCATCTGAAAAGTAAAAATAAATTACTTAAAATATTTTTAAAAATACTAAAAATAAATGAAAATTCAAACAAAAATTGTGTGTATTTTTTTTAAAGATTTTTGTTTGATTTTAGTGATTTTTTATTATATATTTTAATTATTTTTTTATTTTTTATATACATTTAATTTTAATGTTTCTAAAAAAAAAAAAGACTAAAATGTTTAAAAATAATTAATGAGAATTGTAATCAAACAAAGCCAACCATTAGATAAATTTGAATAATGTGGGAGCTTTGCTTAAAATATCAAAATTAACCTAAAATGAAGTTGTATTGTATTGAATTAAAAAAGTTATTTGACTAATATTTTACCACAATTAATTGAGGCACTATTTACATTAAATTAACATCCCACGATCTAATTCAGGTAAATTTTTTTTATTAAATAGAAAAATAGTTAAAAAAATTTATTCTATTTATTAATTTTTTTAAATAAATAAAATTAGACAATACATACTCATAATTTTTAAAATTATAAGAAACGATCATTATTTTAAATAAATTTTGTGATGTATTTGCAATTTATAAAACGTTAGAGCATCTCTAACCGTTAACCAAAATTTTCACCAAATCTGAGTCGAAAAAATGACTTTTCACCAAATCTGATACTGAGCGCTCCAACCCTTGATTTTCATCAAATTTTCATCCGGGACAACCGGGTGGTCGACCGGTTAAGGCAAAAAATATTTTTTTTTTTTTTTTTTGATTTTTTTTTTTGATTTTGTTTTGAACTTTTTGAACCTTTTAGTGGTCGACCGGTTGGTCAACCGGCTGGTCGACCGGTTAGCCAAAAAATTTTTTTTTTTTTTTTTTCAACTGTTTGACCCTTTTTTTTGAACTTTTTGAACCTTTAGCTGGTCGACCGGTTGGTCAACCGGCTGGTCGACCGGTTTATCTTTTCCAACGGTCATCAACAGTGTTTTGGTGAAATGCGGAGCCTGTCTTCGTTTTGATGAATTATTTGATGAATTCCGAATTTGATATCAATTTGGTGAAAGGGTTGGAGCCAAAAAAAGTGATTTTTCACCAAATTTTAAATTTGACGATAGGTTTGGTTAACGATTGGAGATGGTCTTAGATTGACAGAGACAAGTTCCTGTGTATCCGAGATCTCACAAAATCACAGCAGCTCATACTCTCTCGGATCTGCCGGCAAAAGTATGTAAATCCAACGGCTTACATTCCGTGCCATGAGATCTTTTTTTTTTTTTTTGATCGAGAGATCTCAATCTTCGTTTCACTTTCGTTTTCACCAACAATATACCTTCCTTTTGTCTACTCTCACTCGTCACCACGATCAAACACGCACACACAGAGAGTTCACTACACACACAGACATGTACATACATACATACATACAGAGAGAGAGAAACCCAGAGCTTTCTAGAGAGAGAAAATGAAGATGATCGGAAAAACAGTCCTCTCTCTCCTACTCATCCTGATCATCTTCATCACCTACTCCATTTACATCGGAACGGTTGATGTCAGATCACACTTCTTCCCACTCTTACAATCTCTACCTAACTACACTACGCCCTGCCTCACCGAATCGCCGCTCAGGGTCTTCATGTACGATCTTCCCCGTCGATTCAACGTCGGGATGCTGAAACGCCGGAGATCCGACGAAACACCGGTGACTTCCCGGACTCTGCCGCCGTGGCCGGCAAATTCGGGGCTGAAGAAGCAGCACAGCGTGGAGTATTGGATGATGGCTTCGTTGTTGTATGATGGTGAAGATGAGAGTCGAGAGGCTGTTAGGGTTTCGGATCCGGAATCGGCTGATGTGTTTTTGGTACCGTTTTTCTCTTCGTTGAGTTTCAATACTCACGGGCACAATATGACTGATCCGGATACCGAGATCGATAAGCAATTGCAGGTACTTCGTGTGTTCGATTATGTGTTGTTTCAGCTTCGATTGTTGTTTTGATTTGTTTGGAAGCGTAATTATAGCTTTTCATTGAATTTTGGGGTCCAAAGGCTTTGGATTGGAGCATCAATTCAGTAAAGAACATTGGGAAAATTGCAAATCAGTGGTACCTTCACAAAATATTTACAAATTCATTGAAAGTTTGTAACTTCAATTATTAAAGTTGGTAAAGTTTACCACTAATATGAAATTGTTTTTGAGAACATACACTGATTTGAAACTCTCCCAAGAACAATACTCATGGCCTGTTTTTCCAAGTATCAATTTTGTTGCCTATTGATTTTGCTTGACCCTGATTATGTTTAGTGAAACTGTTTTTGTTTCCATTATTTCTGGGTATCAATTCAAATAAAAAGTTAGATCTTTCGTTGCCGTCGTGAGAATATGGAATATTTTTAAAGTGTTCTGTTTGCTTGCGATTGAAGATGGCATAAAAAAGGTGGCACACTGGCACGATCTTTCTCAGCTAAATATTGTGGCCTTATTTGAAAAAATTTATGCAACTGGGAATTACTGAATAAAATTTATGCAAATAGAATTTGTTTCTTGAAACAGACATATATGGCTTGGAGTCTTCGAAAGTAGAATTGTTATGAGAAAATTAAGCTCGGCCTTTTCTACTCGGTTTGAATTTTATGTGGGATGCTGCTGCCATCTGGAGATCTTTTTAAGTGATTTACTATCAGGACTTGACTTTGTCCTAAATTCCGTGTCTTTATGCACTCTTACCCATTTATTTCCAGTTGGCTACACCTAGTAGGAGGGTCAGATTGAATGATTCCTATTATGGCAATTAGTTTTTTTTTTCCTTCCAATTTTCAGTTACAGGATGTGCTCCTAGCCTTTGATTAGTCAGAAATGCAATGGTCGGTCGGATTTAGTGTTTTAAAGTGCCTAGTTAGATCAAAGAGGTAGCTAGTTTTCGGGGGCGTAATTGCCTGATGCAGCCAGTCGTGATGAGCCTTTCTGTCGGATGAACTTATATAACGTAATCAGGTTTTAATTATTTGAGAAAAACTTGTTCATTTCAAAGACTAGGGGTTTGTCAAGTTACTGTCTCTGCTTTTTATGTTGTTTGGCTTCTGTATCTTTTGCCATATAATCCACAACCTTAGCTTCACTGCAGTCTCTCCAATTATTAAACTTGATGTAAAATCAGATTCCTTGAATGTTATTTTAAAACCACTCTGGCTACCTTTTCACCACTATAATGCACCACGTGCCACTCCCTCTAGTCGCTGTTATATTGGGACTAAAAAAATCTATTCCTATATCATCGTTCTTCAACTGTTATCATTTTCAGAGCTGAATATGGGTGATTCTGATTTCAGGTTGACGTACTTAAGTTCTTGAGGCAATCCAATTACTGGCAGAGGTCTGCAGGCCGAGACCATGTAATTCCCATGCATCATCCAAATGCATTCAGATTTTTGCGAGAGCAGGTGAATGCATCTATTCTCATCGTTGCAGATTTTGGCCGTTACACTAGAATCATGTCAAATTTGAGCAAAGATGTGGTGGCTCCATATGTGCATGTTGTGGATTCATTCACTAATGATGACCTTCCAGACCCATATGAGTCTCGTTATACCCTTCTTTTTTTCAGGGGGAGGACAGTGAGGAAGGATGTAAGTTTGGTTTTGAGAGTTGAACATCCTGTTGTGTAATTATCTTTTATTTGGAGCTAACACAAATCTCCCTTATTTTCTGGAATGTTTCAGGAAGGAATTGTTCGTGCTAAACTAGCAAAGACATTAGTTGGTTACAAGGATGTCCACTATGAACAAAGCTATGCTACAGGCGAAAGCATTAAAGGGGTATGATTTGATGTAATATAAATGATCTAAGAATGTTCTAATTGTGTTCTCTGTTTTAAAAAGTGCAAACAGAACTATTTATCAAAAAAAGAAAAAAGAAAAAAAGTGCAAACAGAACTACAATATATTACCACAAGGACATTTAAATTGCGGCCTCTTCAAGACATTTTTCTAAACTTCAGCATGGAATTTTGACTGAATTGTTTGATGGTGGGCCTTTATATAAGAGCATCTCCAGCCAAACCTTCAAAATTTGGTATGTTAAATTTTTTTGAAGGCTTTAGGTGGCAAATTGGCATATGTCAATTTGACATTGAAGCTCTCCACCCGATATGTCAAATCTATTATTCTATTATTTTTTAAATTTGAACTCTTTTATTTTACATAGAAGCCTTTTTATTTGACAAAAAAAAAGAAAGACAAGAAGTAGGAACATGTCAAAATTGGTATGAAAGGGTGATGTCAAGTGCCACATCAGCTTTTGGCAACTGGGTGGAGTTGATACTTGATATCAAAATGTGACTGTTGGAGTGCCACATCAGATTTGAAGTATCGGGTGGAGGTGCTCTAACTCACTTTATTGTATTATGTTTCTGAGTTGTATGTTCAACGTCTCTAAAGTTTTTTTCCCTCTTTTGTTATATCAGTCCTCGGAAGGGATGCGTTTATCGAAGTTCTGTCTACATCCTGCAGGAGACACTCCTTCCTCGTGCCGCCTTTTTGATGCTATTGTGAGCCACTGCGTTCCTGTTATTGTGAGTGATAAAATTGAGCTCCCCTATGAGGATGAAATAGACTACACCCAATTCTCACTTTTCTTCTCTACCAAAGAAGCATTGGTACCTGGTTACATGGTTAAGCAGCTCCGGCAATTTCCAAAAGAAAGATGGCTGAAAATGTGGAGGCAGCTCAAAAAAATCTCCCACCACTTCGAATACCAGTATCCCCCCAAAAAAGATGATGCTGTGAATATGATATGGAGACAGGTAAAGCACAAAGTTCCTGCGGCCACACTTGCTGTACATAGAAGCCAGAGATTGAAAGTTCCAGATTGGTGGCGCCGAAGGAGATAGCTCAGAGCCTGCTTTTACTGATACTGTACATTCACAATCATTCATAGCGACAACCGTTGAAGGGAATGAATAACTAAAGGTAGTCGCAACCTTGACAGACATCTACACAATGAGTAGTGTTTAGTTGATCATTATTTTCTCAATGAAAAAGAAAAAGAAAAAGAAAATAGTTTTGTCTTGGGAAAAATTCTTTTGCATTGCCCAGAAGTAGACATTGGTTTCTTGTCCATGAACTTGACGGTGCTTTTATCTTCAACCATGCAACAATGAGTTCTAATCATGTAATTTTGGAGTTAGGGTTCCATACCATCTGTGTGCAATGTGAAGTCGGTTAAAACTGGTTCTAGCGTTTGCTCAGGATGTTTTATACAATCAGCAAATACCGAACCAGTGTGCTAGGTTGTGGTATGCCGGTTTTTGCAGCCGATGGTTATTCTTGTGAATATTACGGCGATTGTTGCAGCTCTTGAATGAGATCATGTTACGTAAGTTTTGACAGAAATTTATGCCAAGTTTTTCCTTTTTTTGCTAGTCCATTTGTTAACTACTTGCATGCTTTGTTTCTATTTGTTATTTACCAATTTGATCAGTGATGTAGATTAAGGGAAGGATTAGGAAATGCTTTTCCTATGGTGCTGCTGTGGATTGAAAGAGGTTGAAACTATGGAAAGAAAAAAAAAATAATAATGGAACTTTTTCAGTGCTGGCTCGGAGTTTTTGGGGACTAGCACTAGGGGCCTTTAAAAGAATGATACTTACAAAGAGTTTACTCAATTTTACTTCAATCCCGTTTGGTAGCTCGAAACGTATGTGGCTCGAATGGCCCGAGTCCGAAACGGTGCTGTTTTGTTTTGTTCTTTTTTTTTTTTTTTTCTTTTCTCATTTTTTCTGAAGCACTTGGAGTGCTGATCACCCATGGTTATTTTGGCATCTTCATCAACAACATCTCATTTTTTCTGGAATTGGAGCTGGACACCTTCATCAACATCATTAACAACATCTTGATCAACATCATCATCATCAAATTTTATTTTTATTTTTTCAGATCCAGATCTACTTACGGAAAAAGAAGAAGAAGAGAGAACAGAGTTTCAGAGGATCAGAGAAACATCTTCATCAACATCAACATCTTCATCAACACATCAACACATTATCATCATCAATAATAATTTTTTTTTTCCAGATTCAGATCTACTTAGAAAAAAGAAAAAAAAAAATTGAAAGAGGAGATCAGGCGCCGCCACCATCACCGACCCGTCGATCGCCTCTTCTCTCTCTCTCTCTGTTCGAAAGAATGAAAAGGATAGAAGGAAAAAAAAAAAAAAAAGACGACGTCGTTTTGGGCAGTTCGGGCCATTCGATCTACGCATCATTTTTTATTTTACTTAAATATGTGACAAACTTTACACAATAACAAAAAGGACCAAAATGTTAAGGAGTACTAAGAAAGTGAACAAAAAGTAACAGTATCACTTAAAATATATTTTCTAAGAATCATGATTGGTCTGTTTGATAGAATTTACCAAAAATTATTAACATCATCATCATAATGTTAACAGCTAACTTTGATTTTTAATGATAACAAATTCAATAATCAATAAACATAAAGTAAAATAAAAAGATCATGTAATAAGAAATTTTTTTTTATAATCATCATTAAACAAATATTTCATTAAGCAAAAACTTGAAACTTATTTTATATAACAAATATGATATGAGACAAATAATAAAAAAAATTAAAAAATATATAAAATGTTCAGAAATATAATAATTCTCTATTAATTTCAAAAAAATTAGATGAATAGTTCCATAAAATCAATAAATATATAAAAATAGAGAGGAAAAGAAAATACCTTCACTGTTTGTGATAGATGAAAGTTGAGAAAAGATCAATAATGTTGAGTTAAGCCTCCAACTTTTCCTTCTCTGGACTTCAATTAATCTTTGGGGGACTTTGTGGCTTGCGTTCCTCCAGGGCTTAGAGCAAAATCTTTGTTCTGATTGCTAGGCAAGGAGCAACAAATGGAAAATTTTATTTCCATACACCTACTTATCTCAGTGCACACACTTAATGAAATATTATTTTAATGATAATTATATCCTAAAATAAGATGATCATAACACCCATAATATTATATTAAAATATTTTCTGTACACTCCTCATCCTTCACTCTTTCCACTAAGAAGTCATGGAAGACGGGTGATTGAACACAACACCCATAATATTATATTAAAATATTTTCTGTACACTCCTCATCCTTCACTCTTTCCACTAAGAAGTCATGGAAGACGGGTGATTGAACACAACCTCCATTGAAATTCCACATCCTTGTTACTTGTAAAAATAGATTAAAATTAGTTGCCATTAATACAAGCATTAAAGCCTGTTATTCATTGTCATTGATATATGTATGATGTTTTTTTTCCCGATTTGGTTTGGTGGGGATTGAAAGTTACGTGATTAAAAAAATGGATTACATATTGAAACAATTTTGTTAATTTGATAAAGGCGGTGTTAGTCAGAATCAAAACTAGGCCGTAGTTAGTGGCAGACAAAAACTTGCACCTTCCGTTGACATCATCTGCAACACTCAACAATTTGGAAGTCTTAATTCATGGAGCTTTGTTGAAATTTATCCTTCAGCTTGAGTGGCATCTTCTCTTGTTGCTATCACTGGGACAAGCTCTTATCTCTCCGTCAATCTTCCCACGCTGATCCAGATGTCGAAGCTCATGATCATCCCGATGCCTCCTCCCTCCAAGCCTAATTCTACTCACATCGTAATCTTCATCATCATCTCCTTCTTCTTTGTTAATTGATTATTAGATCAACGAGATCATCAGATGCTAGATATGAATGTTTGAACATCAGTGTGTGGAAGGAGGGTTTCAAACATTTGAAAATCAAGTGTGTGGAAGGAGGGATTAAGTGGTGTGTACAAGGATAGAAGGTATGATATAATTGGAACATGAAGTGTGTGGAATTAGAAAAAAAATCTATAACCAAATTAATAAGTGTGTGCATATTGAGCAATAATGCGTGAGCAATAAATAAGTGTCGAAATAGAATTTTCCGCAACGAATAGCAACAACAGGTATTATAGATTGGTTGGATCTCAAATTATTTACAGTTAGTTTAAAAAGTTTTTATAATTTACATTGGGGTCTCAAGTTTTTGGGTATTTTTTAATTCAATTTGGGTTTTGTATTAAACATAATTTTGAACTTTTAAAATTCAAGTGGGCCTTTGTTTTTTATGAATTTATTTATATTTTAGATTCGGCCTTTTATTCATTTAGTTTAGATTGAACCTTTTATTCATTTAGTACTTTGAACTTGTAATATTGAATTGAACCCTTTTTTTAATGGGCTAGTATAAAACTATAACATTTTTGGGGCCATATTTTCAGCCTTTTTTTGGGGGTCCAAAGAGGCTGCTTTGTAGGCTTGCTCTCAAATCCGAGCCTGAACTTTTTATGCGTTTGTTTAACATGAAAGTGGTGAGTGTGCAAGATGTTAAATTTCTTGTACAATTTTTTTTTTTTTAAAAGTTGCAGAAAAAAATTCTTTACCTTTCTTTCACGGACTTATTAAAAGAGCTAGTAATGTATGTTGTGCGGTTTGCAGTAACCTCCACCTAGCTAGAATTCCAGGAAAAAGTAAATGAAGATCTAGACAGAAGAACATTACTAGCTCAAATGAGATGTAAATGAAGAACAACTGACGTATGAACATGGGTGCGGGTATAGATACGGATGGGTATGATACGGGTACAGGTACACCGTTATAGTAAATTTTTAAAAAAAGTAAGATATGGATACGGTTAGGGTACGTCAAATTTTTATTTTTTATTTTTTATTTTTTTTAATTTATAGTTAAATATCCAGCATGCAAATCAAAGTTTCAATATCAAAACTAAAAAGAGAACAACTTGTTTAAAAAGTTATATAATTCTTTCTTTTTCTTTTTTGATTGTCTAAAACAAGATGCAAAAAAGAGTAAAATCATGACTCATAGGTAAAGGGTGTTGGAAATAAATTACTTGATGATTTTTGAAATTAAAAGAAGAATAATAAAGGCTACAACAAATTCTAGCAGAATAAAAAAATAAAAAATCACCTTGCCATACCCACGACGTCTAAAACGTATATGCCATAGCCAACATGTATTTGGCATACTCGGTACGCGTACCCACACCCGGTAAGTTCCCAGTACTTGTACGGTACTATTTTTAAAATATTCGTACTTCATAGCAAGTGACTTATATACATGACATCTTAAAAATTGGCATTATCAATATGTTTGATTTAGTTTTTAAATTATTATTTTTAATTTTTTGTCTTTAGTATTTTTTTTTAAAATCACAAATATTTACTTGTTAGGTTCATTTAAAAATCTTTTTAATTAAAATATGAAAAATTTATTACAAACAAAAAACTCAAAAATCATATTTTAGCTTAAAAATCAAAAAAGAAATTTGTGAGGTAGAGTGATAGTTAAAGAGATAAAGTATAATTTATCTTTATAATTCAAAATGTATTTTCATTATTAAAATTTAAATGGATAAAATTAATTCTCCCTCCATCCCATTTTGATAGTCCCTTTGAAAAATTTCAACTTTTTAAGGGACAAATAATCATTACACTCGAATTCAAATCGCGTTGATCGGATATTGATAGGTACTTGAATTCAAATAATTGCATTGATTGGGTATTGATAACTACTTGATCAGATCAAATTTCTGTCAACGATAAATATAATTTTCAAAATAAATTCTTGACAAAAATCTTTTTAACTTAATTTTATCTCTTTTGCTTAATTATTATTATTATTATCAAAAAGTGTAGGTGCATGTAGTTGTAGAGAACCAAAATACGAGACAATAATGAACAAGATATTTCAGTGGAATGAGCAAAATTAATCTATTTTTATTGTTTAAGCTTGTTTGAGTTTTGATGCATGAATTTTCTATTTTATTTTTCCTTCCAACCTATAGGTCTGAATCAAATCTTATTGAAGAAATTGTTGGGAAAAAATTATTCCTTGTGAGAATACTAGTGTTGATGAAGGCCTAGTTGGGATGAATTCTCATATAGAGAAAGCGATAGAATGGCTAGGTTTAGGGAAGGATGGTGCTCGTGTTGTTAGGATATGGGGAATGGGTGGAATAGGTCAATGATCGTATTTTTTGCCAATTTGATGGTAAATGCTTTCTGGAGAATATTAGAGCTGTTTCAAAAGATCGTGGTATAATGTGTCTTCAAGAACAGCTCCTTCGTGCAATCTCAAAAGGAAAAGTTCATTAAAGTAAGCAACATCAAAAGTGGACAAAATATGATGCAGAGAATTATATTGTTCTTGATGATGTGGATGAATCAATAGGAGTAGAAAACTTGCTTGGAAAGCATGATTGGTTCAATTTTGGAAGTAAAATCATTATAACAGGTAGAGATCAGCATGTGAGGAAAATATTCGTTGCCTTCCGTACTCCTTGCTCCTAAGCTCGTCTTGCTTTGATAGGACTCTGTCTTACTGTGAACAAACAAGGGTGAGCTATCCCGCGTCTGTTGCCAGAAAATCCATCCGATGGTCAAGTTAGCTTTCTAGAGGAGGAAAAGAGAGAACACAGAGCACTATAGAGAGAGAATGGCTAAAAGTTACTTACTTTGCAAAGTTTGCTCATGCCTCCTTATCTAGGCTGGCCATACAGCTCCAAATTGTGCACGCACTATCTCTGTTATCCTTTGCTGGATGCGTAGCTGTACTGTCCTCTCTATTCCTCACACGTGTACATGCCCAAACCGCCAAACAACATTGGTCATTCCGCCAAACGGTATTGAAGCGTACTAAAAGTGGATTCCTCTCTTCTCGCCATTAGTCCACGTGGTATGTCTAAATCGTGCTATCACTTGCGTTGCACTAAAGATATAAACTTCGGACACACAACTACCAAGCTAAGACATGTTGGCTCCTAGATCCTCAATACCTCCAAGCCAGCCACTCGATCATATACCGCGGCCTCAACGCGGTCCACTCTCCTCGCTCGATCTAACCACCGATAGCTCGGTCAATTCTGGGAACCTGCCGTGGTGTTTATGGCCGCGCCACAATAGATAGCTTGGTCAAACATGACGCTTTGTGTGGGTTTGGTTTAGCTCGGCCCAACACCAAGCTCCATGTAGGCCTTAGCTTAGCCCAACACTGTACACCGTATTGGTTCAATACGGCCCAACCCAATTACCATGTTGGTACTACTCGGTCATCGTTTGGCACAAATCTCCTAGGTTACTGAATTAAAAGAAGATGAAGCTGTAAAACTCTTTAAATCAAAAGCATTTAGCAAAGACAAGCAAACAGGAGGTTATGAAGACAACATTGTTCGTGCAGTGAAATATTGTATGTTGGATCATCCCATGTAATGGAGCACCCACTTGAAAGAGAGTAGGGTGGTTGGAGAACCCACTAGAGAGAAGTGGGAAAGCCACTCACAAATGTTTCTCCTCTTTTTATGTATAAATAGATGAAGAGAGGGTTGAAGAAAATGAGAGAGCAAGAGAACCAAGAGAGTGAGAGATGTGAGTTAGAGAAACCGTCTCCTTCGGTGTGAGCGAGGGAGACGGGTGAATGGGTGAGTGAGAATAGTGTGAGCTTCTCCTCTGTAATATTTCTGTAATCTCTCCATTGTTATAAGTGATATATGGTTACTCTCCTATGGACGTAAGCTTTGAGGTCGAACCACGTTAAATATGGTGTCTCCTTAAGTATGGGTGTGTTTTTTTGCTTGCTATGATTTCTATAAAGTCTTGGGCGGGATTCCAGATCCCAATAAGTGGTATCAGAGCCTCGTCGGTAGCGTTTCGAAACAAAAACAGTGCAATGTTCGAAACTACCCAGAAATGAAGTTGCTTGAAATCAGGTTTTGAGCATACTAGGAGCAAGGGCTCGACGAGAGGAGTCCAGAAATGCAAAGCAGAAACCCAGGGGACACCGGACGCGCCTTCACGCGCCACTAGAAGGTGGCGCGTGAGTCCCAGTCGCAGCACGCGCAGCCACACGCCGTGAAGGAAGACGGCGCGTGGGTTCAGTCGTGAACACGCGCCCCACACGCGGCGCAGGGAGGAAGACGACTGAAGGAAGCGTGTGCATCACACGCGCGCGCGCGCCACGCGCAGGCCACGTCATTGCCACGTGTCGCCATGCGGCAGAGACATGTCAGCACCTCTGCCACGGGTCAGACATGTCATCAACACGTAGCAGGCTACGTCATCGATACGTGGTCGTCCACGTCAGCGTATTGTCGCCACGTAGCAGCCAGCTATCGCCACGTGGCAGACCACGACAGCCACCGGGGTGGAATCCGGTGCGACGCGGCTATGGTGTAGCCGCAGGAGGTCGGATCTGGTGCTTCACGGCTAAGGTGCAGGCGCAGATCTAAGGCGTACAAAATGTTTTGGCTACATCTAAGCCATTCGGGGTCCATTTTTGGCGATCCAATAGTGCTTTCCAACTATTTGGAGTATTCCAGACACATCCGTACGGTTAGATTGTGAAGACGGAGTTTCTGCAAAAAGAAGGCAGATTAAAGTGGCAGACGGCATCAGGTGCAGTGGACGGAATATTCTGTTGGTACACGGAATATTCCCTGAACTTCTGAAAATTGCAATTTGGCCCAGAATTTTCAAAAAATTGTGGTGTGGCCCAACTTTTGGGGATGTTTTTTAGTGAGGCCCCCGGAAGTGCAGCGAAGGTTGGTCCTAGCTAAACGGACCGCTCCGAACGCAACCGCGAGGTTAGAATAGTGAAATTCTGAACGGTTTGGAAAGATTGTCAAAACATGGGAGTTTGTCATCTTCAATACTCGAAGGAAGGTTGCCGGATATTGTGGAACGTTGCGAATTTACTGAAGAGGTTAGAATTGGCAGATTCTGACCAGATTGGACAACTAGATACAGATTGAGATAGATCATTGAAGACCAGAGGAGATCATGCTTGATCAAATGGCAAATCAAGGGAGATCAGGATTGGTCAGGGGTGATCAGAGGATTGCAGAGATGATTATCTCCGGAGTTCGTTAGAAGATCTGGTTCATTCAATCAAAAAGACCATTCATCGACGGATAGATGATTTGGCAACAAGTACAGGCTCAGAAAAATGCTATGGCTATTGGAGCTACTGTATACGAGTAGGTACTGATGGCATGTGGACGTGTATAACAATAGTTGTAGAGGAGCATACTAAGCGCAGAAGCACAAATGCAGACGTGCAGCAGTGCAAGGGTACGGTAGAGTATCGTACAGAGGCACAAGAGGAGTGTGCAGCAGCGAGTTGTTGAAAGTTCACAGGAACTGCTAAATAGAGAAATTAAGACGGATAAAATGCATGAGTGCGCCCCAAGGAGTGGCAAGTCCTTTTTTCTCTATGGTGGTTTCTTTATTTCCATGGCAGCGGAGGATAGAGTTGATGCGGATCTCTCAGGCGAGCTCGACGCAGGGAGACCACTATGCAAGAAATTGCATAGCTGACGATGGTTTGACAGATGGAGCTACTGTCAACCATCAATCTACTGGACAGGAAATCAAGGATTGCAAAGGCACAGACGACGAGCGTATGGAAACGCTAGGAGGTTGTTCAGAAGTGCAGAGGGCAAAAGTTGATAGTTCAGAGAAAAAGCTCCGAGCAAAGAAGATAGAGGACGTTGATGGAATAAACAACGAGTTTTCTATTGCTCCAATGACTGGTCCTGCGAGGTAATGCATGACAGTCAAGGGCATTCCAGCAGGGGGTGCAGGACATCCAATCAGGGGGTGTCGGATATCTTGGTTACGCAAGTTCAAGCATAGCAGGAGAAAACATCCGAAACAGGAAGCGTGGAAAAGACCTGTGGGAGATAGGAGCAGAGGCTCTCTCCAAATCAGAGATGTGAGTTGAGTTGAAGATGTAGGATTCCTTCCTTTTCTTGTATCTCTGGTGTATTATCTCTAACTTTAGGGGATGCAGCGTCTCAGTGAGGAGATGAAGATTCTGTTGGTTTTTTGGGCGTGACAAGATTAGCAGCAGTGTGTGTAGTGGATTACCTCACATGGGTTGAGGGAGTGATTTGTTGGATCATCCCATGTAATGGAGCACCCACTTGAAAGAGAGTGGGGTGGTTGGAGAACCCATTAGAGAGAGTGTGGTAGTTGGAGAACCCACTAGAGAGAAGTGGGAGAGCCACTCACAAATGTTGCTCCTCTTCTTATGTATAAATAGATGAAGAGAGGGTTGAAGAAAATGAGAGACCAAGAGAACCAAGAGAGTAAGAGATGTGAGTTAGAGAAACCGTCTCCCTCGGTGTGAGCAAGGGAGACGGGTGAATGGGTGAGTGAGAATAGTGTGAGCTTCTCCTCTGTAATATTTCTGTAATCTCTCCATTGTTATAAGTGATAAACGGTTACTCTCCTGTGGACGTAAGCTTTGAGGCCGAACCACGTTAAATATGGTGTCTCCTTAAGTATAGGTGTGTTTTTCTGCTTGCTATGATTTCTATAAGGTCTTGGGCGGGATCCCAGATCCCAACATTGTAGAGGACTTCCTTTAGCTCTCAAAGTTTTGGGTTCTTCTCTTCTCTTCAAGATCGAGAAGAAATTTACTGGGAATGCGCAAAAGATTGAAAAAAATGCCTTTTTCGGAAGTTGAAGAAGTACTCAAAATAAGTTACAATGATTTGGTTGAGGAAGACAGGGAAATATTCCTATATATTGCTCTTTTTTTTTTTCAAACGGAAATTCAAAAATTGTGTAACGACAATCTCAGAAAGTCTTGGCTTCTAACCCATTCTTGGAATACAGGGCCTAGTTGAAAAGTCTCTCATTACTATTTCACACGGTGTGTTATTCATGCATGATTTGATACAAGATTTTGGGAGGAATATTGTTCAGCAGGAATCACCTAAAGAGCATGGACAACGTAGTAGGTTGTGGCTTTTTGATGATATAAAATGTGTACTGATGGACGATATGATAAGAGATCTTATAAAAAAACACGAAGACTCTTAAAAGATTTGACAAAAATTCTGCATAATTTCGTCATCCTTTTAATATCGTTTCAATTTCAGGTTCTCTCTCTCTCTGGTGTAAGCACCATCTATTAATTGTGACCAATCTTCATTATACAGGGAAGTCATGTTCGTAAGATAGATGGTTTTGAAATTAATTTTCCAAGAAGCGAAATTCCGAAGTGGTTCAAGCATCAAAGTAATGGGTCTTCGATATGTTTGCAGTTGCCTCCAAATTGGTTTAATAGTAGTTTGCTAGGAATTTCTATCGTTACTGTCAGTGTTGGAATTACAGATTATGATTTATTCCATGGTTTTAATAAGATTAGATTCTATAATTATAGAATTCACAAGAGGCCTAAAACATTACTTATGCAAAAACGCCGTCGTCCTACACTTGGCAGCAAATCTGAAAATGTGGGAGTGCGTTACTTTACAAGAGAAGAAATACAAGTTTTATCAGTGATGAATGTGGATGATGAATTAAATGAGAATGGAGTTAAATTTGAAGCTGAATGGGCTTCTAAGAAAAATGAGGTAAAAAAATGTGGGATTCATTTGGTATACAAAGAAGATGTTGAAGGGAATGATCAAGCATACGGTCCTAGCCCTCAATATAAAGATGTGAATGCTCCATTAGAGACAAGACGCGGTAGTTTACTCGACCTAATAAGGTAACATGTGTGAAAAGTACTACTATCTACATCTATATAATATGGCAGGACGGTTTTTGAAAATATCCAAAATATATCAAAGATACATTTGGTTTTAATGGTCTAAATCAATCCTAAATGTATATCAATGGTTTAGATCAATTCTCTCAAATATACCAAACACTTTAGTTCTTGCCCAAATACTCCTTTCTCTCTTTCTCTCGCAACCCAAGTTCTGATGGCCAAAATGTATTGCTGATGTCTCAATACTTCCATTTCCCGTCCTTAAGTGGGCAGATGGGTCAGGCCAAGCAGGCCGGACTTCAAAATGATGGCCTAGGGTCTCAGATTGGGCTCGGGCTAGGCCCACCCCGGACCGTGGGCAAGCTTTGAATCGCCTACGGGCCATGGGTTATTTTTACACTGCTAAAGAGAATGTGTTTGGGCCATTTTTAGTTGGCAAAAGTGCAATTTCCTACATATATATGTGATCTATACTATTATCTATCCATCTATACTATTAATATGTCGAGGCCTCTCATGATATTGACACAAATGTGTCTCATATTTTGAATTTTTCCAAAACATCATTCCATATTGACTTTTTTTAATATAGTATTACCCTAACATAATAGGTTTTACATTGGTGTGTAGAAAAAAAAAAGTACAATTTTTGTTAGCTTGTATAACAATATTACTCAGTTTGAATCAATAGTAAACACTTTGTGTTGGTACAAGTGGGAGCAAGGAAGAAGATGAAGCTGATGTGGATGTCTAGGTGGCACAAACGAGTGATGTGGATCCAAAGCAACCAATCACACAGAAGGCTGGCGGTCTAGTCAAGTGCCAACGAGTCATATTTGAATTTGAATTTAAGAGTAGAGGAAATCAAAACACTAGAACATTCTTGAAGGTAATTAAGAAGGTGAGTTTCTCTCATTGTATTTCTATTTCGTTCTTATAAATTTTTTCTCATTTTTATAATGTAGGCCAAATTAAAAATGAATTTAAATTGTAGAGAAAAAATTATTTAAATTAAAATAATAAAAATTAAAATAAAATTTGAATTAAATTATAAAATTTAAAACATAATTATAGAAGTAGCAAGGCTGATGCAAAATATAGAGCAAAACCATTATTATTAAAAAAAAATAGATATTTTGATATTGATTTTATGCATGTGCACACATGCTGACCATTTATGAAAAGAGGCCCCAAGTGTTAAAACCTCCATCTTTGAGTTATTATTAAATATATATATTTTGATATTGATTTTATGCATGTGCATACGTGCTGACCATTTATGAAAAGAGGCCCCAAGTGTTAAAACTTCCATCTTTTGAGTCATGATCAATTTATTGACAACTAGCTTTTCTTTTGTTTGTTCATTAAATTTGTTCTTTAGTGTGAAATAAATAAATAAAATTGTGAGTTTTGAGAAGCTTTGCAGCCATGGGAGACTTGAAGATGAAGAACATCCTCCAAAGTGAAGCCCTCACAAAGGTTAGTTTAATTCTTTCTTTGCTTTTTCAGTTTTCTAATGGTTAGTGAACTAACCAACATGTTCATTACTTTCAATGTACAAATTCTATTTTTTTCTTTTAGTTTTAGCTTGTTGGAGCTTAATAGGGTTTTATTTATTTATAAATCTATATCAAAATTTTTACTTCTGCTTATAACTTAAGAGGTAAGTTGGAAAAAATCGATTATCGAAAAGTTGGAAAAGGGTGTGTTTAGCTTATGCTTTTTATTATCAAATTTCATCTCATACAGCTGCACCGAACAAACCTTTAAACTTACTGCTTTAAAAATTTTCAATGTTGTCACCATTCAGAAAGATTATGTGGAGAACCATTGTCAAGGATGGTAGTTTTTTCAAGGTTTGATCCAATTACAGCTGGAATAAGCTGCTTTCACGAAGGGTTGTTTGAACTCATTAGCCCATCATAATTGGATCCAATTGGTCAAAAGTTGTTCAATTTGAGTAGAGCCCAATGTTAGTCTATCAGGTCCTATTCATGGACTTTCCAAGCAGCACCCTAACAAAATGGAATCCAAATTGGTCCAAATTGTGAAATTTGGATAGCTTACTTTCACTCATATCCACACCAAAGAAGGAAAAAAAATAAAAAAGAGAGTTCATTCATATCCACGATAATTATGTTATGAACGTTATTGTTACAAACTATTGCGGTTAGCACCATACAGTGTTGTTTATGTGATGTTCCAAACTAATCACGTAGTGAAATTTCTACGAATGGAACATACTAAACTCACCTTTGTTAAGTATTTAGGAGACAAATGATGACCCGCTTTAGTGTGTGTCAGTTTCTCATTAGCCAAGAGTACCATTTGATACTCCATAATAAAATTTTTATTTTTTATTTTTTATGAGAGCATATGGTATCGACCTTTTTAGAGTGTCTTACCATAGATATTTTTCTCCTTTTAGGATTTGATTTTTCAAAGGCTCCCTCTCCAAACTAACTAAAAAGTAGATATGACTAACGAGTGAAGAAAAACATAGCAAAACAATTGGCTATGCTCTAATAAACAACTTTACAGTATAATATCCCAGACTTTGGCATTTCATAGTTCTAACATGTTATAACACCATTTATGCATATTACAGTACATTTTGGAAACTAGTGCATATCCCAGAGAGCATCAACTACTCAAGGAACTCAGAGAGGCCACTGTCAATAAGTACAAGGAAAGGTATGTTTTCAACTGTCCCCTCCTAATTTTTTTTTATTATTTAAATTCTGCTGCTAATTCAAAAATATTCTTTGATCCAAACACAATGGGAAGTTGTAATTAACCCTTTGAAATTTGACTTGTAGGAGTCTAATGAGTGTGACCGTTGATGAAGGACAACTAATCTCAATGCTTCTAAAGATCATGAACGCCAAAAAGACAGTGGAGATTGGGGTTTTCACTGGGTATTCTCTCCTTACTACTGTTCTTGCTCTCCCACATGATGGCAAGGCAAGTTTTTTCGTTCTTAACTTGTTGCAAGTTAGCTAAGGCATAAATAATCTGCAAGTATAATCACTAGGGTTAATTCAGCGGTCAGAACTTGTGTCAATAGAAACGAGTCTCCATTTCAAGTAAAGCAATAAATAGAAATGTTATGTATTCTTTGTACTTGATCCACACATTTAAAATTTTGGGTACTTCTCTGTTTATTTTGTCTGATTTTGTAGCGTTGTTATTATAGCAAATATTGAACCCCAAGAACCAAAAAATGGAATTAGTTTCTGCAGGTAATAGCAATAGACCCAAGTAGAGAAGCCTACGAGGTAGGGCTACCATTTATTAAGAAGGTTGGTGTGGAGCATAAGATCAACTACATTCAATCCGATGGCATGACTGTTCTAAACAACCTCCTCACAAATGTAAGTCCATGGCTCTCCAACTTTCAAATCTGATCTTTTTTTCTTTTTTAAAACCTTTTATTCTATAAACACTTAAAAAAGTAAACAAACATGACTTTTTAAAATTTAAAATAAAATAAATAAATAAATGTTTGCCAAACCTCATAGATTTGTTTTTTGATGAGAGATAACTAACTGCACTTGGGTGAGAGATACAAATAGGATGATGATTGAGACTGACCTTATAAGTTCTACACAAATGCCAGGAGAAACAAGAAGGGTCTTTCGACTTTGCATTTGTGGATGCCGACAAGGAAAACTATATGAATTACCATGAGCTCCTCTTGAAATTGGTTAAGATTGGAGGCATCATAGCATATGACAACACTTTGTGGAATGGCAGTGTCGTCCCTTCCAAGTATGAGGAAGAAGCAGAGGACTCTGCAAGGGATGCTTTGAGAAAGTTGAACAGCTTCTTAGCCTCAGATTCTCGTGTCGACTTATCTCACATTTCCATTGCCGATGGTCTCACCCTCTGTAGGCGGCTCTGTTAGCAAAAACGAAACTTCAAAAATGGAAGCAGTTTCTGTAGTTACTAGAATTTAGTACCTAATAAAACTGACAGGTGAATACCGAGCAAAAAAATAGAATTCTCAAGGCTGCATTTTTTTTTTTTTTAATCTTTTCTAAATAAGAACTCACTTTCACAATCATTTTGCTGACTCTGTTTTATCCCGATACCAATCTAATACACACTGGCATGCAGGGATGGTGTTCGGGTAATCACTTGAACACCCTGTTTAGCTCACCGTACAGCATTAATGACATAATAAATAAATAATTCGCTTGAGTTTTTTTTTATTTTTTAAATGTCATTAATAGTATATTCTAAAATATTTTAAACAGATTTTAAGTTGATTTTTTTCAATTATTTATCCACACTGTGCATTACAGTTTAAATCAAGGGTAAAATAGTTCCTAACAATTGTTACAATTTAAATTAGATTTCATCTATTCTATTTTATATAAGTTGGACTAAATAGGTTGATAAATTTCTCATATGATTTATTACCAAGAAAAAAAGTTAGGCTTTTTCACTAATACTAATTGCCCCTTAAAAAAATTATTATACCTCTACCACCCTTAGCTAAAGTAAAAGTAAAATATTGTCATGATTCTACCATAATTCCTACAAATAATAATTATCTCATAATAAGGAAATTTTCAATTTCTTTCTATTCTCCCACACCCATTCTCCCACTCACTTGAAACAAACACTGAAATATACATACAATGGCCATAAATAACCATACAGTTGGAGTTGGAGTTGGAGTTGTTGGTTTAAACTTATATCATTTAAACTGTAAATTAGGTAAATTTATGAAACTTTCGCATGAACTCTTGCCCAAGTTTGAAAATTAATAAAAAAGAATATATCTAAAAATATATACATTAACCATAATTAAAAAATAATAATAATTTGACACCAAACAATAAATTGTATGAGAAAAAAAAGCTGGGGTACTAACAATAAAGCCATTAACAGTGCAATATAATTTATTCCAGACAGCAATAACATAATAATTTATAATATTTTATGTTTATTTGGGTTGCACAAATTGTGAAAACTCCGGCCCAAACCCTATCCGAATTTGATTTGAGTTGACAATTTTTTGTCAGAACTTGACCAAATTTAAAATCATATCCAAACCCTATAGTTGTGTTGATGCCATGGATTTGGCTAAGAATGTAAAAACAAAAGGTAAAAATGGATAAAATGTGAATGAATATAACTATATTATACCCACTTTTTTCTTTTCCAAATCCATAATTCAAACTCAGCGTAAAAGTTTTTCAGATTGGACTCAACTTTTTAAAACACCGCAAGTTGCAATCTTATTGCCTGATGGTTGCTAAGGCACGTAATTTAGTGCAACAGACACAATATAAAAGATGGATGCACCCGAACAAACCTGCAACCAAAACTTGAAGGTTGAGCATACTCCCATCGACACTAGGCTTACAGCCCAATAAGTTGGGTACTACCAAGCAAATACCCTCCTCGGAAACACTGATATCAGCATTTCCTCATCTTTCACTCACCAAACTTAGGTCTAGTTAGGCATAACCACAAGTAAACACACATCGACAAGCTTTAACCCCCCCCTCGTGAATCCTAAGAAAGACGATGATTCCCGCGAATCCTAAGAAAGACGATGATCTTGGAGTTACTTGAAACCTATGAAGCACGGATACATCAAATAGGGAGACGTATCCATATTGGATACCAACACTCTTGGATACTTATGAATACATATCAGATACTTATTAAAAGTATTAGATATTCTTAATTAATTTTTTATTAATTTTGAAGTATCGGATACTTAGTTTTGAAGTATCAGATACTCCAAGTTACATATTATTAGATACTTCTTAATTAATTTTGAAGTATCAAATGCTCCATGTCACGTATTGCTCCTTTTACGAAATTAGAATTGTATCATTTCTTGCATAACATCATAATATAATATAATTACAAGAATAAATAGAATATTTTGCTTAGTTTTTTTTATAAAAATAACTTAGTAAGCTAAAGTAATAGAATTAATCAAATTGACATATCTTCATTGTATCATGCATGTTCCCTATAACTACATAGAAATAAGGATTAATAAAATAATATAACAATGGTAAAATTAAATATCAATAAATAAATAAGCAAATAAACTTGCATAAAATATTTTTGACTAGTGCAATAGGAAAAAGTATAGGGTCAAGTTGTGGATTGTTTTGATATTATAATATCAACATATTAGACTTGATATTGAAATGAAATATTTGCAAGACCTATTGAAAATTTAAAAACTAAACTAGTTACTGGCTTAAATTAATATCTAATTCTTAAATATTAGTATTTTGCATTATAAGATTATATATAATAAGAGTTTACAAACTTAGGTTATAAAGATGATAAGGTTAATTAATTAAAATTAATAATTTATTATACTTATTAATATCATTATATTATTAGATTATATATATATATTATAAATACAATATATATTGAAGCGGTGGATTTTGATTTAAATCGGTGCACAATATACTTAAATTAATATCGAATCGAAAATCAAAAAAATTTAGATTTAAAAATCACGCAGACCGATTCTTATTAAAAAACAAACTAAGGAGTTGTTTGGAATGATCTAAATAAGTATACTTTTGATTTTTTATGAAATATAGGTTGGGTATAAGTTGAGTTTAGAGTGATACGATAGAAAAGTGATGCGACTTAAATAAGATGATGCGACTTAAACAAAATAATAACTTTATAACTTTTTAAATTTTTTTAATTTATGCCAACCAACACCTAAATATAATCGATTTGATCCTATTGAATCGATTTGAGCTCTTTTTCGATTTTCCTTACATCGTAGTCAAGATATAATTTGGCCTCTGTACATTGAAACCATGCCGCAAATTCGCGGAAGTTTACCGAGACGACAAATAACGCAGTCCTCCAGGAGGACGACGACTCCTAAAAAAGCCCCTAGATCGTATTGCGATTTTTGGTATCCAATATCCAAATCCCCTTTGTAATTTGATAAATCAGACAAATTCTCTCAATTTCACAATGGCTTTGATGCCTTTCCGAAGATCCAATTCCTCTATTCCATCATCATCTTCGTCTCAATTTAGATACAATGTGTTCTTGAGCTTCAGAGGCACAGACACTCGCCACAACTTCATCAGTCATCTCTACAAAGAGTTGATTCGAGAGGGAATCGAAACCTTTAAAGACGACGGTGAGCTCGAAAGAGGGAAAGAAATTTCGCCAGATCTCCTGGAAGCAATTGAAAAATCAAGATATTCCATCGTCGTCATATCGAAAAACTATGGTTCGTCGAAATGGTGTTTGGATGAACTTGTGAAGATACTTGAATGCCAGAATCCAAAGGAGCCGACGGTTTATCCAGTGTTTTTCCTTGTGAATCCATCGGAGGTAGGAAAACAAACGGGGACTTTTGGCGAAGGATTTGCTCAGTTGGTTTCCAAGCATGAGATGGAGATTGAAAGGGTTCAAATTTGGAAGGAAGCTTTGAAGAAAGTAGCCAAAGTATCGGGGTTTGTTTACCCTGATCCACAATTCGAGTAATAAATTTTCTACTTTTAACTTAATTTGTTCTCCTTCACTTTATTATTATTATTATCAAAAAGTTTACGTGCATGTAGTTGTAGAGAACCAAAATACGAGACAATATATTTCAATTTTGTTTTTTGAACGAACAAAAATATTTCAATGGAATGAGCAAAATTAATCTATTTTTCTTGTTTAAGCTTGTTTGAGTTTTGATGCATGAATTTTCTATTATTTTTCCTCTCGACCTGCAGGTCTGAATCAAAGCTTATCGAAGAAATTGTTGGGAAAATTATTCCTTGTGAGAATACTACAAGTGTTGATGAAGGCCTAGTTGGGATGATTTCTCGTATAAAGAAAGCGATAGAGTGGCTAGATTTGGGGAACGATGATGGTTGTGTTGTTGGGATATGGGGAATGGGTGGAATAGGCAAGACAACTCTGGCTAGAGCTGTCTATGATCGTATCTCTTGCCAATTTGATGGTAAATGCTTTCTGGAGAATGTTAGAGCTGTTTCAAAAGAACGTGGTGTAATGTATCTTCAAGAACAACTCCTTCATGAAATCTCAAAAGGGAAAGTTCATAAAGTGAACAACATCAAAAGTGGACAAAATGTGATAGAGAGAATCATAGGTGGTAAAAAGGTTCTCATTGTTCTTGATGATGTGGATGAATCAATAGGAGTGGAAGACCTGCTTGGAAAGCATGATTGGTTCAATTCTGGAAGTAAAATCATTATAACAGGTAGAGATTGGCATGTGTTAAGGAGAAATGGTGCAATACTTGCCTATAAGGTTACTGAATTAAAAGAAGATGAAGCTGTAAAACTCTTTAGATCAAAAGCGTTTAGCAAAGACGAGCAAACAGGAGGTTATGAAGACAACATAGTTCGTGCAGTGGAATATTGTAGAGGACTTCCTTTAGCTCTCAAAGTTTTGGGTTCTGCTCTTCATGATCGAGAAGAAATTTACTGGGAATGTACATTAAAAAGATTGGAAAAAATGCCTCTTTCGGAAGTTGAAGAAGTACTCGAAATAAGTTACAATGATTTGGTTGAGGAAGATAGGGAAATATTCCTACATATTGCCTTTTTTTTCCAAAGGAAATTCAAAGATGCTGTGACGAAAATCTTAGAAAGTCTTGGCTTCCAACCCATTCTTGGAATACAGCACCTAGTTGAAAAGTCTCTTGTAACTATTTCACGGTTTGGTGAGCTGATTATGCATGATTTGATACAAGATTTCGGGAGGAATATTGTTCGTCAGGAATCACCTAAAGAGCCTGGACAACGCAGTAGGTTGTGGCTTTTTGATGATATAAAATGTGTACTAATGAACGATATGGTAAGATATCTTACAAAAAAACCTGGACACTGTAAAAAATTTAACAAAATCTCTGCTTAATTTTGTCATCCTTTTCATTTTGTTTCTTGTTGTTTGTTTGTGGTTATTAGGGAACAGAAAAAGTTGAAGGCATAGTTATGGAGCATCCTAACCGAGGAATTCGAGCTCCAAAGGATTTTGGGTCTCCAAAAGAGTTGAAGTTGGGCGCTAAAGCTTTTCAAAAGCTGAGGAAGCTAAAAATTCTTATAATTCGTGATGTTCACCTTTTCGAAGACCTCGAATATCTTCCCAATGAGCTAAGGTATCTTGAGTGGGATGGATACCCTTCGAGATGTATGCCTTCAAAATTTCAACCAATGCATCTTGTTGAACTTCACATGACACAAAGCAACATTGAACAACTATGGACGGAAACACAGGTATAATTATGCATTTTGTTTTTCATCACAATTAATTGATTTCTATAATTTATTTCCTTTTTATCTTTCTTCAACAAGTTCTACCCAACTTAAGGGTTCTAGATCTTGCTGATTTAAATTATCTAACCGTGAGCCCAGACTTCAAAACGGTCCCAAATCTTGAAGAGTTGATTTTTAATTACAATCGCGATTCGTAGCTCGAATTTACCGGCTCGAATTTGGCTCGAATTTGTGCTAACTGAGAAGAAGAAGAAGAGAAGAGGTGAAGCAGAACCAGGGGAGGGAGGAAGAAGAGGAAGAAGAGAAGAAGAAGAACTGGACTGGAGGGGGCCATTAAAATCGGAGGTGGAGGCGGAGGTGGAGGCGGAGGCGGAGGCGGCGGCGGCGGGCGGAGGCAGAGGCGGTGGCGGGGCTGACCGACGAGCGAGGAGCTGCCGACGAGCTGTGTTCAACGACGCCGACGAGCTGTGTCCGACGAGCTCTGCTCTCGCCTCTGCTCTGCTCTCTCGCCTGTGTTCAACGAAGAAGGAGGAGAAGAAAGAAGAGGCAGGGAAAGAAAAGGAAGAAAAAAAAAAAAAAAAAAAAGAACGGCAAAACGACGTCGTTTTTCCGTTCGAGCCAAACTCGAGCCACGAGTTTCGAGCTACCAGACATTTTTCTTTTAATTATTGTACAAGTTTGGTTAATCTTCATCCATCCATTGGATCTCTGAGAGGGCTTTATGTCTTAAGATTGTATGAATGTGAAAATCTTGAGAGTATTCCGAACAGCATTGGTCAGTTAAAATTTCTTGAAGAATTAGATGTCTGTTGGTGCTCAAAACTTGAGAATTTGCCCTGTTCAATTGGGGGCCTGTCTTCGTTAAGGATTTTACTTCTACAGGGATGTGGTTTTGAAAGTTTGCCTACGACCATGTACCAACTTTCTAAGCTGGAAAATCTAAATTTATCCCATTGCAAGAGGCTTCAAGAATTGCCGGAGCCTTCTTTGAACATGGTGAGCGTAGAGGCAGATCATTGTGAATCATTCAGAACAATAGCAAGTCCATCCATATACAAAAGCTTTGCAACATTTTCTTTTCTTTTTTGCTTCAAATTGGTTGAAAATAAGGGATCCGTGCTTGGAACTGGCAGAGTTGTTAAACAACCCCTGTGGAGTTCTCATCACAATTAATTGTTTTCCATAATTTATTTCTTTTATATCTTTCTTCAACAGGTTCTACCCAACTTAAAGATTCTAGATCTTCGTTATTCAAAAGATCTAACCATGATTCCAGACTTTGAAACGTTCCCAAATCTTGAAGAATTGATGCTTAATGATTGTCCAGGTTTGGTTAATCTTCATCCATCCATTGGATCTCTCCGAAGGCTTCATGTCTTAAACTTGCACAGATGCAAAAATCTTGAGAGTATTCCAAACGGCATTGGTCAGTTAGAATTTCTTTTAGGTCTCGGTTGGCTCTCAAAACCTGAGAATTTGCCCGGTTCAGATTTGGACCTGCAATATTTGCATACTTTAAGTCTACGGGGATGTGCTTTTGAAAGTTTGCCTACAAGCATGAACCAACTTTCTATGGTGGAATGTATAGATTTTTCCTATTGCAAGAGGCTTCAAGAATTGCCAGAGCTTTCTTTGAACATTTTGTGTGTATATGCAGATCATTGTGAATCATTAAGAACAATAGCAAGTCCATCCATATACAAAAGCTTTGCGGCATTTTCTTTTCTAAATTGCTTCAAATTGGTTGAAAATAAGGAAAGCAACATGCAGACAGATAAATTCCTCTCAAATAAATTTCAGGTTCTCTCTCTCTCTCTCTCTCTCTCTCTCTCTCTCTGTGGTGTAAGCACCATCCATTAATTGTGACCAATCTTTATAATTCAGGGAAGTCAGGTTCGTAAGAGATATGGTTTTGAAATTAATTTTCCAGGAAGCGAAATTCCGAAGTGGTTCAAGCATCAAAGTAATGGGTCTTCGATATGCTTGCAGCTGCCTCCAAATTGGTTTAATAGCAGGTTGTTAGGTATTGCTATCGTTACCATCGGTGTTGGAATCAGTTATGATCTATACTCTGGTTGGAATCAGGGTAGCTTCTATAATTATAGAATTCACAAGGGGCGTAAAACATTACTTATTTCCCAAAAAAGCCTTCATCATCGTACACTTGGCAGAAAATCTGAAAATATGGGAGTGCGTTACTTTACAACAGAAGAAATACAACGTTTCTCACAGTTTGAAGTGGATGATGAATTAAATGAGAATGGAGTTTGTCACGCCCCAAAAATAATACATAAAACCCATCACTTTTAACATGCATTGATATATATAAAAGACCCTCATTCTTCTATTCATCAGAGTAATCTATTACATGTTGACTACAGACAAATGCCCTACGGGCTTACAGCTTTCCAAGATATCACTTGGTTACACAAATAGAGTCTCGCTCATTACATATTAAGCCCTTAGCTTTACAAACAACACTCATGCACACATAAAGCAAAATAAGGGAACTCTTGCTTCCCAATGATCCACCCTTGCTATTGCCTTGGTGGTAACATCCCATCTGTACCTGAAAATGATGTTCCCGTATAGGGTGAGCTAACAGCCCAATAGAAATACACTAAACCAGCTATGAACAATGACTAAAAGATTAACAGTTGATAGATGGTTAACGCTTTTACATTCTTTCATATCACATTACAGTTTCATTTTCCATTCCTTTCCAATTCTCAATTCATAACCATAGTCCAGAACCTGACCAAATAACTGATATGAAACAGTAACTCATATTAAACATTTCCTTATTTCACAATAGATAATCATATTAGCTATATCAACACATCAACAGATAAGCATATGAGCTATATCAACATTCCCACTGATAAGTATAAGAACTATATCACACTTTCAACGATGAGCATATGAGCTATATCAACACTTCAACAGATAAGCATATGAGCTGTATCTACGGAGTCCATCACCTCTCTTCTCCCACACAACACCCGGTTTAGAGGTCCATCACCGCTCTTCCCCTAAACCGTCGAGTACATCACCTCTCTCCTCCAATACAACACAATGCATAAAAACAATTATTATACACATCATCAGTCAATACATAAAGTTAATGTATTCTTTCAAACGTCATACTTAATGACACATTCTAGTGATTAGTTTTAGTTTGTCTAATCATCATACATTGTTTACAACAATCAAGACTATCCTCCACCGATAGCCCAAAGCAGTTATTTCTAAACAGAAAATAAATGCATAAAATGAATATAAAATCAATATTTCAACTAGATGAGCGATAAATAATTCAACTACACCCTTTAATCCCATATATTCCCAATTCTAACATTTCTCTATGCTAAACATGCATATAGGCTTATTATAAATAAAACCCCAACTTTTTGTAAAATTGCACAAAAGCCCCTAAACTTTCTCAAAATTACCCAACAACCCCCAACATATCAAAATGCTAAAATTTAAAGACAAAACTCATAAAGAGGAGTAGGTTATCCCTACCTCGAATTCGAAGCTCAAACGGAGAAGATGAAAAGAGTCGTAACTCGATCTCCACCACACACCACAAAGCCCTCGAGAATTAACACAACTTTGGCGGAGGAAGTATGGCCAAAATCCCAATGGAACTATGGCCAAAATCCAACTCGGCACAACTAAAATTTATGCTCAAGCTCGGTTCGTAATGGCTAATTAAACCAAGAAAGAACCATAAAAGTTGATAAGCTAACCCTATGCACTTGCACCTATATATAGAAGTTTGTCCACCTTCAAATGTGTCTTCTAACCGATGTGGGACTTCCACCAAATATATAAAAGTTTGTCCACCTTCAAATGTGTCTTGTAACCGATGTGGGACTTCCAACAAACACACCAAAGGTTCCCAAATACATTACCAAAAGCCTTAAAAGGCACAAGTGTTACAACCTCCCCACCTTAGGAAATTTCGTCCCCGAAATTAAGGACAAGTTTTTGAAAAATAAGTTTTTCTCTGCTTTTAAACAATGTTAAATTTCAACATTTAATAACTTGACCCATTACCGGTCATTCCATCTCTTGTCAAGAGACATAACAAATACATTTTATCATGCATTTCCTTTCCTTCTCAACCATTTTCAACATTCATGGTTCACAATTTCATATCATAAATAATTTTCATGATACATCTCCAGTTCTATAATATGGCCAACATATGCAATATTACACTCAACTCCCATATCAAGGCAGTTCTACAATATTTCCATAAACCAAAACATTTACAATGTTTTACAACTTAAGACATACTTAATGATCTTAAAGTCCAACAATACAACAATACATATACAATATACGTTCAAACATCCACAAATAGGTTCGGATATTTCTCTCGGACCTCCAACTCACGTTCCCAAGTGGCCTCCTCCACTCCGTGATGTTTCCACAAAACCTTTACTAACGGAATGGTCTTGCCACGCAAGACTTGATCCCGCCTATCCAAGACCCGAACCGGTCTCTCCTCATACGAGGCATCCTCATCTACCTCTAAGTCGGTCCAATCCAATACATGTGATGGATCCGGCTCATACTTCCGAAGCATACTCACATGAAACACGTCATGAACCCCGGACAACTGCGGCAGCAAAGCCAAACGATAGGCAACCTCACCAATCCTCTCAAGGATCTCAAAAGGGCCAATAAATCGAGGGGACAACTTCCAACTCTTTCCAAACCTCATCAATCCTCGTCTAGGTGATATTTTCAAAAAAACATGATCACCTACCTCAAACACCAACGGTCTCCTCCTACGGTCAGCATAAGATTTCTGACGACTCTGGGCTGTAATAAGCCTCTTACGGATAAGCTCAACTTTCTCTGTCGTTTCCTTTACCAACTCCGGACCCAACAAAAGTGCATCACCTACCTCGGCCCAACAAACTGGAGACCTACAAGGTCGGCCATACAAGGCCTCAAATGGTGCCATACCGATACTCGACTGAAAACTGTTGTTGTAGGCAAATTCCACCAATGGTAAGTGCCTCTCCCATGTCCCACTAAAGTCAAGGACACAACCCCGAAGCATATCCTCAAGGATCTGAATGGTACGCTCGGACTGCCCATCAGTCTGAGGATGGTATGCTGTACTAAAGGTCAATTTAGTGCCCAATGCACTCTGCAAACTCTGCCACAACCTAGCAGTAAAACGAGGATCTCTATCTGAGACGATCGTCACTGGGACTCCGTGCAACCTCACTATGTCCCGAATATACAAGTCGGCAAGATGATTTACCGAATCTCTCACGCGCATAGGAATGAAGTGCGCCGACTTAGTCAACCGGTCTACAACCACCCAAATAGCATCACTACCCCGCTGAGTCCTCGGAAGACCTACAACGAAGTCCATAGTGACATGCTCCCACTTCCACTCGGCTATAGTCAAGGGTTGCAACAAACCCACTGGCCTCTGATGCTCGGCCTTCACTTGTTGACAAGTAAGACACCTAGACACGAAAACTGCCACATCTCTCTTCATACCCCGCCACCAAAACTGGCGACCCAAATCCTGATACATCTTGGTGCCTCCCGGATGCACCGCAAGGCGCGAATGGTGAAACTCTCGGAGTACCTCCTCTCGGCAAGACTCCGGCACAAACAGACGGTCTCGGTATCTCACACTCAAGTCGGGATACACCGTCAAACCCTTCTCAACTTTTCCCACTGGAGATCTTCTCTCAGAGGGATTCTACCTCAAGGTCACCTCCATGTGCCTCCAACACTCGAGTCACAAGTGTAGGCTGCGCAACAACAGAAAACAAGGTCGCAGCCTCAACAGATTCGCCCAGATGCAAATCAAACTCGCCAAGTGCCCCCAACATCTCCCACTCCCGGATGGCTACACAAGCTACATCACTAATGAATTTTCTGCTAAGGGCATCGGCCACAACATTGGCCTTTCCCGGATGATAATGCAACTCGAAGTCATAGTCCTCAATAAACTCCATCCACCTCCTCTGCCTCAAGTTCAAGTCTTTCTGTGTAAACAGATATTTCAGACTCTTATGATCCGAGAACACCTCGAATCTCTCACCATAAAGGTAGTGCCTCTAGATTTTCAAGGCAAAGATCACAGCGGCTAACTCTAGGTCATGTGTAAGCTAATTCTTCTCATGTATTTTCAACTGACGTGAGCCATAAGCTACCACTTTCCCTTCCTGCATCAACACACAACCCAAACCCTCTCGTGAGGCATCACAATAAACCGCGTAACTCAACCCTCTCTCCGGAATAATTAAAATCGGAGCGGTGGTCAATCTAACCTTCAACTCTTGGAACGACTTTTCACAAGTCTCACTCCATACAAATTGGACTCCCTTCTGAGTCAGTCTAGTCAACGGTGAAGCTAATCTGGAGAAATCCTTCACAAATCGGCGGTAATACCCAGCTAATTCCAGAAAACTGCGGATCTCAAACACACTCTTAGGCTGTGCCCAATCTTGCACTGCCTCAGTCTTGGATGTATCAACAGACACCCCTTTCCCGGATACCACATGGCCTAAGAACTTGACTTCCCCAAGCCAGAACTCACACTTCCCAAACTTGGCATACAGCCTATGAGCTCTAAGTAACTTAAGCACCACTCTCAAGTGTTCCTCGTGCTCCTCCTCTGAAGGTGAATAGATCAGAATGTCGTCCACGAAAACGACCACAAAACGGTCTAAGAATTCCCGGAAGATCCGGTTCATCAAGTCCATAAAGACTGCCGGTGCATTGGTAAGTCCAAATGGCATCACCAGAAACTCATAATGGCCATACCGCGTACGGAATGCCGTCTTCGGAATATCCTCCTCCCTGACCCTCAACTGGTGGTAACCCGATCTCAAGTCTATCTTAGAGAAACAACGGGAACCCTTCAACTGATCAAACAAATCATCTATACGGGGCATAGGATACTTATTCTTAACCGTAGCCCGATTCAACTTCCGGTAGTCGATACACAATCTCAAGGCACCATCTTTCTTTTTAGCAAAGAGAGCCGGTGCTCCCCATGGCGAAACACTAGGGCGAATGAAGCCCTTATCTAGCAATTCCTGGAGCTGAACTTTCAACTCAACCAACTCTGCTGGGGCAAAACGGTAAGGTGCCATAGAAATCGGCGCCGTGCCAGGCACCAGATCAATAGAGAACTCAATCTCTCGGTGAGGTGGCAAATCAACGAGGTCCTCGGGAAAGACATCCGAATACTCACAAACTACCCTAGGCAATACAATCTGGGTCTCATCACACTCGCCACTCGCAAAGCTAGCAAGTAGACCACTAAGCTCACTCCGTCCTCGCGGATCATACCCCGGTGGCAAAACACAACCAACCCGGTCCCCCAAGAAATGGAAATACTCCCCGCTCACGGTACAACAAGTGACCCTCTGGCTGTAGCAATCAATAACTGCCCGGTATGACGATAACCAGTCCATACCCAAAATAACATCAAAGCCCTTCATGGGCATGACTACAAAAGGAAACGGAAGCCTATGATCGGCGACCTCTATATCACAACCTCTACATCCGTGTTTCAAAATCAACTCACCTCCGATAGGTGATACAACACAAATAGGAGATGCCAATAGTGCTAACTCCAACTCCAACATAGATGCAAATGCAGCAGATACAAAAGAATGAGATGCACCCGTATCAATCAACACACTAGCAACCGAATTGCAAAATAGAAAGGTACCTCTCACAACTGACGGAGCTGGTACTAGATCCTGCGCGGTAACAGCATACACGCGCCCTGCAGTCCCCTGCTCCACCTGCTCACCTCTAGGAGCATACGACTGCTGCACTGACTGGGACGACGAGGCTCCCGGATTGACCCTCGAGGCCTGCACAGACTGAGCTGGCTGATAACTCTGCCTCGAACCAAATGCACCAGATGTGCCACTCAACTGCGGGCAAGACCTCTTCTTGTGCCCAGGCTGTCCACACTGAAAACAAGACCAAGGCTGGCTCTTGCCCTGACTCTGGTCCTGAGGTCTAGATGAAGAAGAAGCAGCTCGCTGACCCCCTCCTTTCTGTGGGCAAACCGAAGCCTTGTGACCCAGCTGGCCACACTTGTAGCAGGTGAACTCTCCCTGATTGCCTTTCCCCGAGCCTGCACTCGGCACTGGAAAGGTCGATCTAGTAAAGCTACTCTGAGACTACTGTGGGTTAAAACCCTTCTGTCTCCTACCATCACTCTGTCCATCTTGGCCCCTCTTGGAACCTTGATGCTTCTCATCATCCTCCTCCTGCATCATAATCTCCATATGAGCAGCAACATCCACTAAACGTCTATACTCTTGATAATAATATCCTCCAACCTTGAACTTGAGGCCACGCCTCAATCTCTTCTCAAACTCAGCACAACGGCGTTCCTCGGAAGCCACGAGTTCAGGTGCAAACCTGGACAAGTTAGTAAAGGTAGCCTCAAACTCGGCCACAGACATACCCGGCTGCTGTTTAAGTTTGTCAAACTGATCCCTCAGCTTCGCCCTCGCAGCTGGAGATAAGAATCTCTCCTGGAAAGCCCCTACAAAAGTCTCCCATGCTCCACCAACACGGATCTCCTCATACTTCCACCATTGACCCGCATCTCCCTTCAGCTGGAAGGATGCCAAGGTCACCTTCAGTGCTCCGTCCTCAATGCCAAGCATCTTGAACGTCTTACCCATTTGCTCTAGCCACTCATCAGCCTTAAGTGGCTCCCTTGGATCCCCGATAAACTCATCCGGATTAGACCGGAAGAACTCCCTCTTTAAGAAAGAAGGTCCTGCCTCTGCAACCTGATTTGCAGCTCTGAGAATACCCAATGCTCCTGCTATCCCTCTGGCCAAGGCATCCCCAGCCTGCTGACCCGCTGGCTCGGCCACATTGGCCTGGCCAACTCCCTCCTGTACTGCCGGAATCTCATCCGGTATAGGCACCTCTTGCCTCCCAGGCCTACCACGCCTACCACGTTCTCGTCCCCATGCTGACATCCTAATAAAGGAAACGAAGAATATTAGCATATTCATAAACGTGTCGAAACTAAACACTCACGTCCTAATGCATGGACAACTTTAATTCACTCCATGTAAGCATATAAACACATAAGCACTTACGAATTTCCTTTCCAGATAATGATAGTCCCGAGGCGTTACTAGAGTTCCGGTTAGAAACAACATTGATCAAGTGCTTTTCTAACAAGACTCACAGAAACCCAAGGATCCAATCAACATCCTAGAAATTAAATCACATACCCACATAATCACATATGCATGTTATCAATTAAACACATAGCATATGACACTACACAGAAGTCTCTAAGCGAGACAAACCCATTGTGATCCTAATCACTTCCCACGTACCCAAAGTATTCGAACCCGGTACGCTCTGATACCAAGTTGTCACGCCCCAAAAATAATACATAAAACCCATCACTTTTAACATGCATTGATATATATAAAAGACCCTCATTCTTCTATTCATCAGAGTAATCTATTACATGTTGACTACAGACAAATGCCCTACGGGCTTACAGCTTTCCAAGATATCACTTGGTTACACAAATAGAGTCTCGCTCATTACATATTAAGCCCTTAGCTTTACAAACAACACTCATGCACACATAAAGCAAAATAAGGGAACTCTTGCTTTCCAATGATCCACCCTTGCTATTGCCTTGGTGGTAACATCCCATCTGTACCTGAAAATGATGTTCCCGTATAGGGTGAGCTAACAGCCCAGTAGAAATACACTAAACCAGCTATGAACAATGACTAAAAGATTAACAGTTGATAGATGGTTAACACTTTTACATTCTTTCATATCACATTACAGTTTCATTTTCCATTCCTTTCCAATTCTCAATTCATAACCATAGTCCAGAACCTGACCAAATAACTGATATGAAACAGTAACTCATATTAAACATTTCCTCATTTCACAATAGATAATCATATTAGCTATATCAACACATCAACAGATAAGCATATGAGCTATATCAACATTTCCACTGATAAGTATAAGAACTATATCACACTTTCAACGATGAGCATATGAGCTATATCAACACTTCAACAGATAAGCATATGAGCTGTATCTACGGAGTCCATCACCTCTCTTCTCCCACACAACACCCGGTTTAGAGGTCCATCACCGCTCTTCCCCTAAACCGTCGAGTACATCACCTCTCTCCTCCAACACAACACAATGCATAAAAACAATTATTATACACATCATCAGTCAATACATAAAGTTAATGTATTCTTTCAAACGTCATACTTAATGACACATTCTAGTGATTAGTTTTAGTTTGTCTAATCATCATGCATTGTTTACAACAATCAAGACTATCCTCCACCGATAGCCCAAAGCAGTTATTTCTAAACAGAAAATAAATGCACAAAATGAATATAAAATCAATATTTTAACTAGGTGAGCGATAAATAATTCAACTACACCCTTTAATCCCATATATTCCCAATTCTAACATTTCTCTATGCTAAACATGCATATAGGCTTATTATAAATAAAACCCCAACTTTTTGTAAAATTGCACAAAAGCCCCTAAACTTTCTCAAAATTACCCAACAACCCCCAACATATCAAAATGCTAAAATTTAAAGACAAAACTCATAAAGAGGAGTAGGTTATCCCTACCTCGAATTCGAAGCTCAAACGGAGAAGATGAAAAGAGTCGTAACTCGATCTCCACCACACACCACAAAGCCCTCGAGAATTAACACAACTTTGGCGGAGGAAGTATGGCCAAAATCCCAATGGAACTATGGCCAAAATCCAACTCGGCACAACTAAAATTTATACTCAAGCTCGGTTCGTAATGGCTAATTAAACCAAGAAAGAACCATAAAAGTTGATAAGCTAACCCTATGCACTTGCACCTATATATAGAAGTTTGTCCACCTTCAAATGTGTCTTCTAACCGATGTGGGACTTCCACCAAATATATAAAAGTTTGTCCACCTTCAAATGTGTCTTGTAACCGATGTGGGACTTCCAACAAACACACCAAAGGTTCCCAAATACATTACCAAAAGCCTTAAAAGGCACAAGTGCTACAGAGTTAAATTTGAATCTGAGGAAATTGGGATAAAAAGATGTGGGATTCGTTTGGTATACAAAGAAGATGTTGAAGGTAATGATCAAGCATCCGGCTCTAGCCCTCAATATGAAGATGTGAATGCTCCATTAGAGACAAGACCCGGTAGTTTACTCCACCTAATAAGGTAACACATGTGAAAAATACTACTATACAAAAACAAACTAAAATATTTTACGATTTTTATTTATTTTTGCTAATGTATCATGTGTTAAATAAGTTTTAGAATTTAAAATTTGGCTAACTTCAATGATGATATTTATACAAAATTTAACACTAGAATAATGACATGATAATGATATTTTTATAATTATGACATACACATGACCTTATGTTGTATAAATTTGGGGTCAGTGATGTGTTGTGCGCCTCTTGGGGTTCACTTTGGGTCCACTTTTGATGATATGGACCATTCATTCATTAGGAAACATTGAAGAGAATATATTTTTTGCTCATGAGATAATGCTGTGTGATGCTCCAATTTGATATTCATTAGTTAAAACAGTTAGTGCTAGTACTTTTTGTTCGATTTTTGGAGAATAACTTTATAATTTTCAAGTGATAAATGGTATGGAACAATTCCAAAATCACCAAATAATCACTTCAAAATAGGAACCTAAATGGGCCCTACAACGGACACAACATTGTGCACACAGCACAACAGTGACCCCGAGTCGTATGTCATAGTCGTATACTCTCTAACTCTAATAAGGGAGGGAACTTCATATGAGACGTTGTGATAATCTCTGTTTTTGTTTTTCCCTAGACTGACTAATGTAAAATCTAATGAGTAAAAAAAAAAATCATAAATCTTGACTATCAATAAATAAGATACATCATTATATATAGATTATTTATATATAAATTATGTTTGTGTACCATTATCCCAATATAACAGATGCCACATCAGTATATTTAAAAAAATTATAAATTTGATTAGTTTGTATAGCAAGGTTACTCATTTGAATAAATACTGATGCTGGTGTTTGCGTGGCACAAAACAGAGTGGAAGAAGATGAAGCTGATGTGGATGTGGATGTCTGCGAGGCACAAAACAGAACACCGGATTTGAGTATACAATCTAGCTCCCAAGTTGACAATCTGGTTATTGTGTCCCAAGTAGTTGAAGATGCTAATAATGTTCCATTAAAGAGAAGATCAAGTGGAAGTGGTGACTTTCAGAATGAGGACTGTCCCGATGTCAAATGGCCTAGGCTTGACCAAGAATTCAACACCAGAAGGGTTACACCACCTCCTAACAAAGGTAACCTCCTGTAAAAAAAAATTAAAAAAAAAAAAATCTATCCATCCATCTGTACTATTAATATGTGATCTATACTATTATCTATCTATCTAATCTATCTGTACTATTAAAATGTGAAGGCCTCGCATGGTGTTGACACAAATGTGTCTCATATTTTGAGTTTTCCCAAAATAGCCCTATAATAATTATTTAAAACAAAAAATTATATAATGAAGTAAATGGGGTTTAAACCTATGATGTTGGATTTGAGAAACATCTTTACCACTTCAATAACTCACAACATATATATTTTTAAATCAAAATTAAAATTTATATTTTACAAATTTAAATAGCACACTCATTGGGTGGACACACTCACTAGTTATATATATATATAGTACAAACTAACAAATTTTATATAAAAATTTTACTAATGTATTACGTAATCATGAATTTTTAGAACCTAAAATAGGACCATTTCAAGAATGATATGCATACAAAACACATTATAAGAATTATGTAGTAATACTTTTTTTTGTAAGCATTGTTGTAATTCAACAATGATCTATACACCCAGTGGGGGTCTCACCCCCAGTGAGGTGGCGAGCCCCCACTGGTCCAGACTTTAAAAAAAAAAAAAAAAAAAAAAATTGTTTTCCGGACCAATCCCCCAGTGAGGTGCACCTCACTGGGGTCACCCCCAGCTGGGGGTAGGAATCATTTTGGGTTGTAATTATAGACAATAATATTGACTATTTTGACTTTTATAATATCGGTGAATATAGATAAAACACATCATTCTGTATTAACTTCTTTTTTAATACAAATTTCGTTTATATATAGTATTATCCTAACAAAACAGGTGGTACATCGGTGTGTGGAAAAAAAAATATATAAATTTTGTTAGTTTGTATAACAATATTACTCATTTGGAATCAATACTAAACACTCTGTTGGTACAAGTGGGAGCAAGGAAGAAAATGAAGCTGATGTGGATGTCTAGGTGGCACAAACGAGTGATGTGGATCCGAAGCAACCAATCACACAGAGGGATGGCAGTCTAGTCAAATGCCAACGAGTCATATCTAAATTTGAATTTAAGAGTAGAGGAAATCAAAACATTAGAACATTCTTGAAGGCACTTGAGATGGTGAGTTTCTCTCACTGTATTTCTATTTCATTCTTATAAATTTTTACCCAATTTTATAACATAGGCCAAACTAAAAATGAATTTAAATTGTACAGAAGAAATTATTTAAATTAAAATAATAAAAATTAAAATAAAATTTGAATCAAACTATAAAATTTAAAGACATAATTATAGAAGTAAATATAGAGCAAACAATTATTATTAAAAAAAATAGATATATTGATATTGATTTTATGCATGTGCACACATGCTGACCATTTATGAAAAGAGGCCCCAAGTGTTAAAATCTCCATCTTTGAGTTATTATTAAATATATATATATTGATATTGATTTTATGCATATGCACACGTGCTGACCATTTATAAAAAGAGGCCCCAAGTGTTCAAACCTTCGTTTTGAGTCTTGATCAATTTATCGACAACTAGCTTCTCTTTTGTTTGTTAATTAAATTTGTTCTTTAGTGTGAAATAAATAAATAAAATTGTGAGATTTGAGAAGCTTTGTAGCTGTGGGAGACTTGAAGATGAAGAACATCCTCCAAAGTGAAGCCCTCACAAAGGTTAGTTTAATTCTTTCTTTGCTTTTTCAGTATTTTCTAATTCAATGTACAAATTCCAATTCTTTCTTTTAGTTTTAGCTTGTTGGAGCTTAATAGGGTTTTATTTATTTATTTATTTATGAATCTATGTCAAAAAATTTTACTTCTACTTATAGCTCAAGAGGTAAGTTGGAAAAAATCGATTATCGAAAAGTTGGAAGAGGGTGTGTTTAGCTTATGCTTTTTATTATCAACTTTCATCTCATACAAAGCTGCACCAAACGGACCTTTAAACTTGCAGCTTTACAAATTTTCCATGTTGTCAACATTCAGAAATATCATGTGGAGAACCATTGTCAAGTATGAGTTTTTTCAAGGTTTGATCCAATTGCAGCTGGAATAAGCTGCTTTCACGAAGGGTTGTTTGAACTCATTAGCCCATCATAATTGGATCCAATTGGTCAAAAGTTGTTCAATTTGAGTAGAACCCGATGTTAGTCTATCAGGTCCAATTCATGGACTTTCCAAGCAGCACCCTAACAAAATGGAATCCAAATTGGCCCAAATTGTGAAATTTGGATGGAGAACTTACCAATAAGTCTCGTACACAAAGTTCAAAACCCATCTAATACCAAAACAAAACATTTGCACCAATTAGTCCTATATATTTTTATTTGTTACCAAAATATCATTTTTTTTTAAAAAAATTACAGACGTTGCTACATCCCACTATCGTCAAACTTCCGTCAGGCGGTCACTGGAGACTCACCGAAATGTTCAACATCACCAGGAAGTCGCCAGAGTATTGCCAGAAGTTCACTGGAGTATTCTGAACGTCAATAGAAGTCGCCGGAATGTCAAGAACGTTCACTGGACGTTAAGAACATTATTGGAGACTCACCGGAATGTCCAAAATATAGCTAGGGAAAAAAAAAAAAAGAATAAATGTAAAAATTAGAATAAAAAAACATAGCAAAATGTGCTAAATATTGATAAATTAAAAATATATATATAACGACAAAAAACAATAACAATGCGAAAAAACCTATGTTATTTTTTAATTTTTGTAGGATTTAAGCAAATAATCTCCAATATTAATCAAACTAAAAAGCAAGTTTTGAAATTGTAAAATGTTACAGTTTTTCAAAACAAAAATCTATTAAGCATTTATCCTTTTTAATCAAATTGAAAAACATGTCACGAAATTACAAAATTTTACAGTTTTAAAAAATGTTATGAAATTGCAAAATTTTACAATTTTAAACCATGATTCATTCCAGCACCAAAAAAATTGAAACAGCAAAATTTTATAGTTTTTATCGCCTCTAACTAAAACTCGAAAATAACTTGTTCATAACTTGAAAATTTTCTCTGTTAAAACAGGAAAAGAGAAATGTATAGCAGAGAAAATTTGAAAAATTAAGAGATTGAAAGAGAGAGGCAAATACAGAGAGAGGATTGTACTTCGGCAACTATTTTTTTGTTTAAATCTAGCCAGATCTGATGTAAATCTATATCAGATCTAAATAGATCTACTCATCTTTTTCGTCGGAAACATATCTTCTTCTTCGTCGTCTATGAGGGTGAAGTAAGGAGTCAATGGTCGGTGGTCGGTAGTTGTCGGTGAACCCCAATCGATGGTAGTCGTCGCTCGCCGGTGACTATATATCAGAAAGAAATGGAGAAGAAGCAAGACATGGATGCCTATCAACGATCGCCAGAAATCAGAAAGAGAAAAAGGCATCAGAAAGAGAAAGAGGGAGAGAAGAACAAAGGCAGAAAAGAAAAAAAAAACCGTTATAGGACTTTTGAATATAAACAAAAGGTTGTCGAACTAAATAGGCCACACTTTTTTCAAAGAGGACTTCTTGGTAATTTGCCCAATTTGAATAGCTTACTTTCACTCATATCCACACCAAAGAAGGAAACCAAAAAAAGAAAAAAAGTTTATTCATATCTATGGTAATTATGTTATGAACATTATTGTTACAAACTATTGTGGTTAGCACCATACAATATTGTTTATGTGATGCTCCAAACCAATCACGTAGTGAAATTTTTACGAATGGAAACTAAACTCACCTTTGTTAAGTATTTAAAAGATAAATGATGACCCGCTTTAGTGTGCGTCAATTTCTCATTAGCCGACTTGTCATTAGCTGAGAGTACTATTTGATACTCCATAATACAAATTTTATTTATTTAATTTTTTTTTTTTATGAGAGCACATGGTATAGACCTTTTTAGAGTGTCTTACCATAGATATTTTTCTCCTATTAGGATTTGATTTTTCAAAGGCTCACTCTCCAAACTAACTAAAAAGTAGATATGGCTAACGAGTGAAAAAAAAACATGGGGTACTTACGTATAGGTCCTAATAAGTGAACTTATTGTCTAATAGGTCTTATGGAAAAATTTTGTCATAAAAAAATGTCACTAATTGTAAGTTTTAGTGATAATTTATAAAAATCATGACAAAAAAAAAGTCACTAATTGTCAATTTTTAACGACATATATAAAAAATTGTCACAAAAAAATTATTTTTAGCAACAATTTTACCAAGACTTATTTTCAATAGGACTTAATAGGAATTAAGTCTAACTATTAGAACCTATTGGTAGTTTCTCCAAAAAACATAGCAAAACAATTGGCTATGCTCTAATAAACAACTTTACAGTACAATATCCCAGACTTTGGCATTTCATAGTTCTAACATGTTATAACACCATTTATGCATATTACAGTACATTTTGGAAACTAGTGCATATCCCAGAGAGCATCAACTACTCAAGCAACTCAGAGAGGCCACTGTCAATAAGTACAAGGAAAGGTATGTTTTCCACTGTCGCCTCCTAATTTTTTTTTTATTATTTAAATTCTGCTGCTAATTCAAAAATATTCTTTGATCCAAACACAATGGGAAGTTGTAATTAACCCTTCGAAATTTTACTTGTAGTAGTCTAATGAGTGTGCCCATTGATGAAGGACAACTTATCTCAATGCTTCTAAAGATCATGAATGCCAAAAAGACAGTGGAGATTGGGGTTTTCACTGGTTATTCTCTCCTAACTACTGCTCTTGCTCTCCCACACGGTGGCAAGGCAAGTTTTTTCATTCTTAACTTGTTGCAAGTTAGTTAAGGCATAAATAATCTGGCAAGTATAATCACTAGGATTAATTCAGTGGTCGAGACTTGTGTCAATAGAAACAAGTCTCCATTTTAAGTAAAGCAATAAATAGAAATGTTATGTATTCTCAGTACTTTTTTTTTTTTTCTTTGAACGAGTATTCTCAGTACTTGATCCACACATTTAAAATTTTGGGTACTTCTCCATTTATTTTAGCGTTAATTAGTTTCTGCAGGTAATAGCAATAGACCCAAGTAGAGAAGCCTACGAAGTAGGGCTACCGTTTATTAAGAAGGTTGGTGTGGAGCATAAGATCAACTACATTCAATCCGATGGCATGACTGTTCTAAACAACCTCCTCACAAATGTAAGTCCGTGGCTCTGCAACTTTGTTCCCACCACATGAATGTATGGAGCTTAATATATTTACTGACTACAGAGATTGAGTATATGGCTCTCCAACTTTCAAATCTGATCTTTTTTTCTTTTTCAAAACCTTTTATTCTATAAACACTTATTAAAGTAAATAAATAAATGTTTGCCAAACCTCAAAGATTTGTTTTTTTATGAGAGATAACTACACATGGGTGGGAAATACAAATAGGATGATAATTGAGACTGACCTTATAAGTTCTACACAAATGCTAGGAGAAACAAGAAGGGTCTTTCGACTTTGCATTTGTGGATGCTGACAAGGAAAACTATGTGAATTACCATGAGTTCCTCTTGAAATTGGTTAAGATTGGAGGCATCATAGCATATGACAACACTTGGTGGAATGGCAGTGTTGTCCCTTCCAAGTATGAGGAAGAAGCAGAGGACTCTGCAAGGGATGCTTTGAGAAAGTTGAACAGCTTCTTAGCCTCAGATTCTCATGTCGACTTATCTCACATTTCCATTGCCGATGTTCTCACCCTCTGTAGGCAGCTCTGTCAGCAAAAACAAAACTTCAAAAATGGAAGCAGTTTCTGTAGTTACTAGAATTTAGTACCTAATAAAACTAACAGGTGAATGCCAAGCAAAAAAGTAGAATTCTCAAGGCTGCTTTTTTTTTTTTTTTTTAATCTTTTCTAAATAAGAACTCACTTTCACAATCATTTTGTTGACTTTGTTTTATCCTGATACCAATGTAATGTGAGACTAATTAATTATTAAGTCATTATGTTGACCTACATGATACGGTAATATGAATTAAAGATTTGGCAGGATTATGATTCCATATTTTTGCTACATTTGGTAAATAAAGAAGAGTGTTTTCCAAGTATCCTACTTTAATGGGAAAGTAGAATCATTGTTAAATAAGGAAACTGGTCCCCTCTCTATCTATAAAAGGACATTTAGACTATCCATCAAATTAATTTTGAATTCAATGGATTCTAAAGAGGATTAAGAGAGAAAAACCTTTTTCCACTAATATTGATATTATGTTTACGTTCAATCAATTATGGATCACTCGAAAGTTTCGCATAACTGATCCGGGTATGTTATTTATTTTCCGCATTATGTTGTTATTTGTGAAAATCATGATAGTTCACGATTTTGGATTATGAAGGTTGTTATATGCATAACACCATAAAATTATTTACATGTGGTATCAGAGCCTGTGTTCATGAATTATCATGTTTTTTTTTAATTAAATAAATTTAGTTAAATTTTGTTAATTGTAAAATTTGGTTCAAAACCCGATAGAAGTTGAATTGGGTATTGCTTGCATGTGTCTTGCATATATAAATTATTGCTGGAATTTTTGTTACTAAAATTGTATTATAAATTCCTTTGTCATGATTGATGATCATCTAAGTAATAGACCGGTAGTAGTGTGAGATGATCAGAATTATATTTTATATTAATATGATGAGCATGCGTTTTTTCAAAGTCTCAACAAATGCACTCTTATTTTATGTATAAATTTATTTGTTTTATATGCTTATAAATTTTAGGATATGGCATGGTAGCAAAGAATTGTTAACTTGTAATTTTACTAATCATGATGGTGATAATTATTCATGTTTTACCGAATTTTATATTATCAGATTTTACTATGAGGCATATTAAAGTGTTATTAAATTTCAGTATGAGAAAACATATTAAAATTTTATTGTGATCATTATAGTACCAAGCATATTGCTATTTATGGATCTAACTGTAACCTGTAAAAAATAAAAAATAAAATTATTTCAGTATGAGGTTATTACCACCATTATATATAAGCTTGATTTTTATAGGTGGTTTGATGAGGTATAGAAGTATATATTCTTATGTGTCATAGAATATGAATTGTGTTAATATTTATTATCTTAATATTATTCTTGTGATTTAATAATATGCATTATAATTATGATGATGAATAATTGTGAATAAATTATTATTTATTCAAAAATGTTTACGCAAAGTTTTTATTTTGATTTGAAATCTAAATTATGATATGATTGATAATTGCCAAAGTGACCCAATCGGAATGGCACATAGATATCAAATCAAATAATTGAAATTTAATACCCTTCCCAAGTATTAAAAATAATGACTTTGCAAATCGTAATTCTTTAATTACAAAGATTGGTCCAAAGGTGCACCACTTCTACGTAATTGTTGAATTGGAATAAGATAGTTGATGGGTATTCATTATTGATGTTAGAATGAATACCCGAAGATAACAGATCTACTTAATTATGAATATTTTATCAACTAGTCCTATTGGTGAAAGGGAATCACTGTAATTGTTAAATAGTATGCCATTAGAGTATTCCAAAAGTAGATCACGATGATACTATTTGTGATTGTTTAAATATGTGTATATCTTGACTAATTGTCAATTATTGATTCTCTTAACATTAATGTAGTGAGCATGAATTATTGATTAAAGTTTCATTTCGCTATATTTTTATACCTTGTTTGTTTCGATTTTAAATGAAAAAGATTTCTCAAAATGAATAAAACAAGTTCAGTTTTATCTCGATATTCTAAATTTTGACTTAATGTTACCATTTGAGAAATTTACTGCTATTATAATTTAAGCAGTATAAAAGAAAGAAAAGACTTTTCATAAAGTATAAAAGGATTGAACAAATTAAGCTCATGTTTTTATGCGAATAAGTATAGCAAACATTAAGTTTTAACTTCCTTAAATTGGTAATGCTAAAGAACGTTTCCAAACTGTTAATAAATTTTTTGTTGGGACACTAATGGTTAAGTTTACCAACATAACGTTTGATGGTATGCATGAGATGTATGAGCATGTCATTGAATTGTCTAACTTGACTGCTCAATTAAAGAAGTTAAGAATATTTGTGAATAATTTTATTTTCGTACAATTTATTTTGAAATATTTATCTCTTTAGTATGGGCCATTTATATTAACTATAATTCTATGAATAGTAAGTAGAAAGTTAATAAATTGACTAGTATGTTTATTTAAGAAGATATAAAACTTAAGTAATTGAGATATTATTTATTGATCTTGTAATTTAAAGAGCCAAAAAGAAAGGAAGAATGCTTATAAAAGGACATAAAGAAACAGCCACATAAAGAAAATGAGTTTGTTCAAGATTTTCAATCTCATAAGAAAGAAAATGGCCACTTATGTTTTTAATACGGTGCAAGATTATTTTCAAACCAATTATGTTAAAACTCTAATTGAAATTACTGGGACCAATTGTTTATTTTTGGACATTGATTATTATTTAGACTTTATTTCAAAAAATTTATATTGATTCTAATTTTGAAAATTATTTATTGATTTGTCCAAACTTAATTAACCTTGATGGTTATCTTCAAAATTTAGAATAAAAGTTTAATTTATTGAAAATACCTCTTTTGTTAATTTTGGTATTATTTATGATGGTTTGTATAAATCAAAATTTAATGATTTCTCAAAAATTTAATTTATCTTGCATCATTATGTTGGTCATAAATATAGCTTGATAAATGAAAACTCCTTAAACTTGTGGCATAAAAGATAGTACTATTTTTATTTTTATTTTTTTTTTAAAAAAAAAGAAAGATTATAAAGACTAGTAAAGATGAGATTCTTTTGAATTTAAATTTTATTGCTTTTAGTGGAAGTGTGGGTTGCATTAAGGAAAAGCAATTCAATCATATTAAGTAAAATGTCACAAGATATACAAGATTTCTTTATATTATCCCAATAGACATTAATGTGTCCTTTTGATACTCATATTTGGTAAATAAAATTATTTTATCATTTTTTATAAATAAACTTTCACTTTATGATTTTGTTTATTTATTGTATAAAAGATCTCTAGTAAATTGATATCATTGAGATATACATTATCAAGGAAGAAAGGCAATTAAACAAAAATGTGAAAATCATAAAGATAGTGTAAAGTACAAGTCTATTTGCTAAACTCTATGAAAGACATAATATTTGTGAATGCCTCAGCAGAATGATGTAGTTAAGAAACATTATTGTACTATAATAAATATGATTAAGAGTATGTTAAATAATTTCTAAATACCCATAATATTGTGAATGTATGTTGTTATGATTTATTGTTTTCATATGGAATCTGATTCCTAGTAAGGCAATTCCAAACACTCATTTTGGACTGTGAACAGCAAGGAAACCAAACTTAAGACACTTGCATGTTTAGGGTTATTTACAAAATTAGAATTATTGATCCACATGAAAAGAAATTGGATTTTAGAATAATCAGTGGTTATTTTGTTGATTATCTTGAAAATTCAAAGGATATTAGTTTTATTATCTTGGTCATAGTACAAGAATTGCAGAAACCGATAATATCAAATTTAATAAGAATAGTGAAATTAGTGGGAGTGATAAATCATGAAATGTAATTATTCAGCAAGTTTGGATACAAGTATCATTATCCATAATTTGAAGGAAATTGTTGTTCTTATAGTTGTTAAACAACTTAATGTCTTGAAATAACAAATGAATAATCAATTACTCCATAACGTAATTATCACTAATGAAAAATTGTAAAAGAATCACAAGAAATAATATTAAGAAGATCTCATAAGGTAAAGAGATTTATCATTTCGAATGATTATGTGATATAGCTATAACAATCTTATTATAATATTAGGATAAGCAAATACTCGGTTTTATTGTCACAAGCCATAAAAAATATTGATTCTACTAAAGGAATTGATGTCATGAATGATGAATTGAAATCAATGGACTAGAATGAAATTTGGGATTTCATTAAATTGCCTAAGGATACAAAAATATTTATTGTTCTAAGGACAATATAAAATGATATAATGCTAGATATGTGGCCAAAGATTTTACTCATAAAGTAGACATTGGTTACTATAAGATATTCTTTTTTTCACTTGTATCTTAAAAGGCTGATTTAATAATCATTATGGCTTTAGTATTACGATATTGAGTTGCATTAAATGTATGTGAAAATTAATTTTTTGAAAGGGAGTTTAGATGAAGAATTTTGTGTAGATCAACTCAAAGATTTTTCTATTGAGGAAAATGAAAAATGTGACTTGCAAACTTAAGAAATCAATCTGTGCACTTAAACAAGCTTTCTAAAAATTGTATTTTAAGTTTTATGATACTATTTTTCCTTTGGATTTAACAAAAATATTTTTGATTGGTGTACATATCCAAAAATCAGTGGGAGCAAGTTTATATTTACAATTTTATATGTTGATGCTATTTTTCTTGTCAATAATGTACATGATTTATTGCACGAGTTAAAAAAATTTCTCTTTAAGAACTTTGAAGTGAAATATATTAGCAAGACAACCTATGTGATAGAAATTGAAATATTTCTAAATGAATCACATGAATTGTTGAGATTGTCTTAGAAGATATATATATATATTAAAAGTTCTATAGAGATTCAAAATGAGAGAATATTCACATAAAGTTATCCATATTTCGAAAGGAAATAAATTCAGTCTTATGCAAAAAAAAAAAAATTATAAAATCAATTAGAATGAAACCGATTCTTTATACATTTATTATATGAAATTTAATACTCAAATAATGAAATAATAAGGTAATCATAAGGAATAAAAGATTACTTGCTCACATTTATAAAATCTGATAATCATGAATTGATTGGCTACTTAAATTCAGATTTTAGATGATATATTGATAATAGAAAATTCACTTTTGGTTCTTTGTTTCTCTTATGTGGATGAGCAATATTAAGAAAAGTGTAAAACGAACTATCATAAGTATCCTCTACGAAAGTTGAATTAGTAGTGTACTTTGATACCACAATTAATGAATTGTTATGGCGAAATTTTATCTCAGGACTTGGGATTGTCGATTTTTATTGCCAAAGCATTTATTGTGATAATTTCGTAGTTGTTTTATTTTCTTAGAATGATAAGTATTCTAATGATGCTAAACACATATAATTGAAATACTTTGTCGTTAAAGAAGAATTTCAGAAACAGAAAGTGTCAATAAAACACATAGGTACATAACTTTTAAGTACAGATCTATTGATGAGGGGATTACTCTTAAAGCCACTTAAGAAACCTGTCAATTGGGTCTTAAATGTAATCCATAACAGTTGTTTATGATTGATTGTGTTATTTGACACATTGAGATCTCATTAATTGTGTTTCTGATATATTTCATGTTATGAAATGAGTACGTACATACATGAGAATGAATGAATGACAACATAAATAGTCTTTCATAAAAGACTTTATCGTTGGACCTCTTTATACTCTTCACTTAAAGGGCTATGTTAAATTAATTGCTAGTGTTGAAATACATGGAAGGGACTATATCGCACTATTGGTGTAGAACCACCATGACTCATATTAGTGAACTATTTAATTATAGCATTATGATGATGACCAAATTAAAGGTAATATTGAATATGATTTATTGCGCGTCTAATGTTAACCTTATTAAATCTTGACGTAAGTTATCATATGGGCCAAATGGGAGAATGTAAAACTAAATTAATTATTTAGTCATTATATTGACCCACATGATATGGTAATATGAATTAGAGATTTGGCAGGATTATGATTCTATATTTTTGCTATATTAATTGGTAAATAAAGAAGAGTATTTTCCAAGTATTCTACTTTGATGGAAAAGTAGAATTATTGTTGAATAAAGAAATTGCTCCCCTCTCTACCTATAAAAGGATATTCAGACTATCCATTAAATTAATTCTAAATTCAATGGATTCTAAAGAGGATTAAGAGAGATAAACATTTTTCCACTAATATTGATATTAGGTTTACGTTCAATCAATTATGAATCACTCAAAGATTTCGCATAACTGATCTGGGTATATTATTTATTTTTGGCATTATGTTATTATTTATAAAAATCATGATAGCTCACTATTTTGAATTATGAAGGTTATTATATGCATAACACTATAAAATTAATTACCTCTAATACACACTGGCATGCAGGGGTGGTGTTGGGGTAATCATTTGAATACCTGTTTAGCTCACCGTACAGCATTAATGACATAATAAATAAATAATTCACTTGAGTTCTTTTTTCTTTTTTTTTTAAATGTCATTAATAGTATACTCTAAAATATTTTAAACAGATTTTACGTTAATTTTCTTCTATTATTTATTCACGCCGTGCATTACAGTTTAAATCAAGGGTAAAATAGTTCCTAACAATTGTTACAATTTAAATTAGATTTCATCTATTCTATTCTCTATAAGTTGGATTAAATAGGTTGTTAAATTTCTCATATGATTTATTACCAAAAAAAAAAAAGTTGGGCTTTTCACTGACTGCCCCTTCAAAAAATTATTATACCTCTACCACCCTTAACTAAACTAAAGTAAAATATTGTCATGATTCTACCATAATTCCTACAAATAATAATTATCTCATAATAAGAAAATTTTCAATTTCTTTCCATTCTCCCACGCTCATTCTCTCACTCACTTGAAACAAACACTGAAATATACATACAATGGCCATAAATAACCATACAGTTGGAGTTGGAGTTGGAGTTGTTGGTTTTGTATTGTTAGATTTTCTTATATAGTTAATTGTCCAATTTGACATAATTGCCAAAATATTATTTGCAAAATTGCGCATATTCTCCTACCAGACCAGAAAATAAAAAATAAAAGATACCAAACAAAACACAACCACATGTCGTTTTCTCACAACCACCCCCCAAAAGCTTTTACATGAACTCTAAATCTAATTTTAGGTTCAAAGGAGACCAATGTTTTGAAGACCAAAAGGTGGTTTCGTGGCGTTCTATCATAATGTAATTCCTTTTAAAAATCTGTGAAACTTATATCATTTAAAATGTAAATTAGATAAATTTATGAAACTTTCGCATGAACTCTTGCCCAAGTTTGAAAATTAATAAAAAATAATATATCTAAAAATATATACATTAACCATAATTAAAAAATAATAATAATTTGACACCAAACAAGAAATTGTATAAGAAAAAAAAGCTGGTGCACTAACAATAAAGCCATTAACATTGCAATATAATTTATTCCAGGCAGCAAAAACATAATCTATACTTTATAATATTTTATGTTTATTCCGGTCGCACAAACTGTGAAAACTCCGGCCCAAACCCTATCCGAATTTAATTTGAGTTGACAATTTTATGTCAGAACTTGACCAAATTTAAAATTATATCCAAGCCCTAAAGTTGTGTTGATTCTATGGATTTGAGTAAGAATTTGAAAACAAAAAAGTAAAAAATGGATAAAATTTGAACGAATATAACTACATTACACTCACTTTTTTCTTTTCCAAATCCATAATCCAAATCCAGTGTAAAAGTTTTTCAGATTGGACTCAACTTTTTAAAACACCCCAAGTTCCAATCTTATTGCCTGATGGTTGCTAAGGCAAGTAATTCAGTGCAACAAACAAACACAATGTAAAAGATGGATGCACTTGAACAAACCTGCAACCAAAACTTGAAGGTTGAGCACACTCTCATCGGCACTAGGCTTACGGCCCAATAAGTTGGGTACTACCAAACAAGTACCCTCCCGGGAAACACTGATATCGGCATTTCCTCATCTTTCACTCACCAAACTTAGATCTGGTTAAGCATAACCACAAATAAACACACATCAACAATCTTGACCCCCTGAATCCCGAGAAAGATGATGATCTTGGAGTTACTTGAAACCTGATCAGAGTAAGACTGGCAAGTCCATCTTCCATGGCACAGTTCATGACAACCAAAGAATATTAAAAGCACACAACTCATCATTCAGCTTCACTACATGTAAAAATGGCCACCAAAAAAGGGCTTTTTTTCTCAAACCGTCAGCATTGATTCTCCTATGGACCAAAAATTCTATATGGTAGAACTTACTGCCCCAGAAAAACCCACCAAATTACAACCAGAGTATCAACCAGAGTAAAAATTATTGAATAAAAACACCTTAAATTACAGTTAATTAAATTACCAGATAAGCTTGTCCACTTTCATCCACCTGAAAACCAAATATACAAAGGATAAACAAGTCAGAGTGGTAAATATGAATATGGACAGAAATCAATGAAAAGAATTAGATACAAGGATTTCAAATTTTCTAAGGCAATTGCATCTTCCACCAAATGAATAAATAAAACAAGAGGGAACAAATTTTATCCACTACCATTAGTCAAAATCACAGTAAAACCTCCACAGAACCTCTGGCACATATATCCCATTTTGGACTGCAAAAAAAAACCAACAATAAACCAAAAAGCAGGGATGCACACACAATTTTGCATGGAGTTCAAAAACAAATTGCACTATTACACATTCTCGGGCACATTTACAAATAAATAGAGACAATCGACAAACAACTTTAAATGGCCAAGTGGAGCCAACATGCAAATTTCAGATATGCCTGAATATGGAAAATCTACATCATGTGTGTTAAATTAGATAATGCATAGTTACGCCATAGCATGAACACACAAATTTATAAGGTTGACGCCACTTTTTCTCACTTTTCTCAAATTATACGCCACTTTTTCATTTTATGCCGTTTATGTGACGACCTAGACGTACATATTATTTTTACATATTATATTATTGAGCATAAATTGCATGATTATTTGGCATGAAAGGGTGATGCCAAATGCCACATCAACTTTTGGTACACTGGGTGGAGTTGATACTTGATGTCAAAGGGAAAGGTTAGGGATCATGAAAAAATTTTCATGAAAATGACCATGAAAAATTTATGATCCTTGAATTACCTTGATTAGTGTGTGGTGCTTTATTCTAAGTACCTTGATTAGTGTGTGGTGCTTTATTCTAAGTGTAATCCAAGGGTCACAAAGCTTTCATGATTATTTCATGAAAAGTTTTTCATGATACCTAACATTGTTGGATGTCAAAATGTGACTGTTGGAGTGCCACATCAGATTTGAAGTATCGGGTGGAGATACTCTCACTCACTTTATTGTATTATGTTTCTGAGTTGTCTATTCAACGTCTCTAAATTTTTTTTCCTCTTTTGTTAAATCAGTCCTCGGAAGGGATGCGTTTATCGAAGTTCTGTCTACATCCTGCAGGAGGCACTCCTTCCTCATGCCGCCTGTTTGATGCTATTGTGAGCCACTGCGTCCCTGTTATTGTGAGTGATAAAATTGAGCTCCCCTATGAGGATGAAATAGAGTACACCCAATTCTCACTTTTCTTCTCTACCAAAGAAGCATTGGTACCTGGTTACGTGGTTAAGCAGCTCCGGCAATTTCCAAAGGAAAGATGGCCGGAAATGAGGAGGCAGCTCAAAAAAATCTCCCACCACTTCAAATACCAGTATCCCCCCAAAAAAGAAGATGCTGTGAATATGATATGGAGACAGGTAAAGCACAAAGTTCCTGCAGCCACACTTGCTGTACATAGATGCCAGAGATTGAAAGTTTCAGATTGGTGGCGCCGAAGGAGATAGCTCAGAGCCTGCTTTTACTGATACTGTACATTCACAATCATTCATAGTGACAACCGTTGAAGGGAATGAATAACTAAAGGTAGTTGCAACCTTGACAAACATCAGCCGGAAATATTTACACAATGAGTAGTGTTTAGTTGATCATTTTTTTTTTTTTTTCTCAATGAAAAAGAACATGAAAATAGTTTTATCTTGGAGAAAATTCTTTTGCATTGCCCTGAAATAGACATTAGCTTGGCTGGGTTTCTTGTCCACGTACTTGGTGTTGCTTTTTTTTTTTTTATCTTCAACCATGCAACAATGAGTTCTAATCATGTGATTTTGGAGTTAGGGTTCCATACCATCTGTGTGCAATGTGAAGTCGGTTAAAACTGGTTCTAGCGTTTGCTCAGGATGTTTTATACGATCAGCAAATATCAAACCAGTGTGCTAGGTTGTGGTAAGCCGGTTTTTGCAGCCGGTGATTATTCTTGTGAATATTACTGCGATTGTTGCAGCTCTTGAATGAGATAATGTTATGTAAGTTTTGACAGAAATTTATGCGAAGTTTTTCTGTTTTTTCGCTGCTTCATTTGTTAACTACTTACATGCTTTGTTTCTATTTGATATTTACCAATTTGAGCAGTGATGCAAATTATGGTAAGGATTAGGAAATGCCTTTCCCATAGTGCAGCTGTGGATTGAAAGAGGTTGAAACTATGGGAAAGAAAAAGAATAATCTGTGTGTGTAGTTTTAGTTTTTTGGGCAAATTACAAACACCCCCTCGAGATTTGGTAAAAATACAGATTTTCCCCTGAGGTTTGAGAAATTACAAATTGCCACCTGAGGGTCAAATTTTCATAACAAATTAGGAAAAATTAGAGAGGAATCTGTATGAAAATAAAAACCTCAAGGGGCAATTTGTTATGGAAATATAAACCTCAGGGGGTGGAATGTAATTTCTCAAACCTCATGGGAGAATCTGTATTTTCACCAAACCTCGAGGGGGTGTTTGTAATTTGCCCTAGTTTTTTGAATTCAGTTTTCTAAAAACTGAGGCCAAGTTTGGCGTCCTCAAAAAAATTCAAAAAGTCAAAAAGTCACTATCCTATTTAAGTCACATCATCTTATTTAAGTCACATCACCTCTCTAACACATTACTTTAAACCCAACTCAAATCCAACCCATATTTCATAAAAAGTCAAAAAGTGCACTTATTTAGTCTTTCCAAACTTGGCCTGAGTTTTTTGTTTTTTTGTATATTTTTTTATTTTTAGTAAATATTTTTTAAATTTTAAGTAATATTTTTACTTTTTTAGATGTAACTTACTTAGATATATCTAAATAGTAAAATATTTGTGAAAAAATATTTTAAAAATTAATAAATATACAAAATTACAAAAATGTACTGAATCTTCATTTTATTTTATTTTTGATATTTAATGTATTTTTTAAAGATTTTTTTGACAAATTAATACTTGTTAAGTATATTTATGTTAGGTGTGTTTAAAAATTAAAAACAAAATTACTTAAAATATTTAAAAAAATTCATTAAAAATATTAAAATATGAAAAATAAAAAAAGTAAAATTTTTTAAAAACTGTTTTCTGAAAATCAGAACCAAACAGGCTGAACTTTTTCAATGCTGACTCTGAGTTTTTCGGGACTCAAAGTGAGCACTAAATATGAGGGCTTTTATATATTAAAAAAAATGGTACTCACAAAAAATTTACTAAATTTTACTTAAATATATAACAAACTTTACAATAACGAAAAGGACCAAAATGTACTTAAAAATTGAACAAAAAATAACAGAATCACTTGAAATACACTTTCTAAGAATCACGATTGGCGTGTTTAATACAATTTACTAAAAATTATTAACATCATCATCATCATAATGTTAACAGTTAACTTGGTCATTAATTATAACGAATTCAATAATAAATAAATATAAAAAAAAATCATGTAATAGGAAAAAAAAATTATAATCATCATCAACAAATAAATATTTCATTAAGCAAAAACTTGAAACCTATTTTATGTAACAAATATGATATGAGACAAATAATAAAAAAAATTAAAAAATATATAAAATGTTCAGAAATATAATAGTTTCTATTAATTTTTAAAAAATTCAGGTGAATAGTTCCGTAAAATCAATAAATAGGAAAAGAAAATACCTTCACTGTTTGTAATAGATGAAAGTTGAAAGAAGATCAATTATGTCGAGTTAGGCCTCCAATTTCTCCTTCTTTGGACTTCAATTAATCTTTGAGTGACTATGTGTGGTTGCTTTGCTCTAGGGTTTAGAGCTAAGTCTTTGATTTTTTTTCCCCCGGTTTTGATTGCCAGGCAAGGAGCAACAAATAGCAACAATAGGTATTATAGATTGGTTGGATCTCAAATTATTTACAGTTAGTTTTAAAAGTTTTCATAATTTACATTGGGGTCTCAAGTTTTTGGGTCTTTTTAATTCAATTTGGGTTTTGTATTAAACATAATTTTGAACTTTTAAAATTTAAGTGGGCCTTTTTTTTTTATGAATTTATATTTAAAATTGGGTCTGTTATTCATTTGGTTTAGATTGGACCTTTTATTCATTCAGTACTTTAAACTTGTAATATTGAATTGAACTTTTTTTTGATGGACTAGTGTAAAACTATAATATTTTTTTAGCCATATTTTCAGCCTTTTTGGGGGGTCCCAAAGTGGCTACTTTGTGGGCTTGTGTCACGATCTAAACCTACCCCTATAAGTTTAGCACTGTAACCGGCTAGTAATTTTGAGATTATCGAAGGCCTCTAAATAGATTAAACTAAATACAAATATACAATGTCTATATAGCTGTGCATATATATATATGTGACAAAAAAAAAACACTTAATTTACATAATGACATCAATTCTTATATAGATACTCAAAATGGCCTTGGCCCGAAACAGACAACAAAAGGACTTGTTTAGAGTTAAACTTTGTTCACAAAACTCGACTATTGAAAGCTTTTCGAGAACCTTCTCGAGAGATACGGTGGTTGGCTGACACAAAAGATTTCCAGACAATCATCATTGAGCTTGGTCAAGCACCTAGTCACCTACATACATAAATAATACAGTGAGTTAGAACCCAGTAAATGATAACAGAGTAAATGTTTTAATGAATGATACCCATAGCAAATTCAGAAATTAGAATTCAGATCTGAAACAGATTATTCATATTCATATTCATATTCATATTCGTGTTCAGAATTCACATATTCCATATGATCATACGTAGTACATCCATTAGCGGTAACAAATCTAATGACCCATAAAGGGACGGCTATAAAGGCATTCCGATGACTCATATACACAGAGACACTTTCTGATAACTCATAAAGAGACGTAAGATATCACATGATGCTAACGATACCATAAATATATTTTAGAAATTGGGACAATCATTCATTCATACGAAACATAGTATTTCAGAAAACTGATCATTTCGTATCACCAAAAAATAATTAAAGTCAAATATAACTTTACAGAGTTATTACTCACAAATGGCTCCAATAGCAAACAGATAAAATAGATGAATCAGATAGTCCATGGCACGTGACCTACACAAACACAAAATGGATACACATTGAAACACACGCTCGGAAAATACTTAATTTGTTTCTTTTCTATTTTGGTGTGTTTATAATCCTTATCCTCATTATTGTGCCTTAATTAAGGCTTAGAAATGCCTAAGTTGCAATGAGGATGCCAAAATGTAACTTGAAACACTTAGACAAATTTTCAAAAACAGAGCAGTCCGCTCAAGCGCAATATCGGTCGCTCAAGCGGTCTGCAAGGTCTGCAAAAGTACTTGTAACAACCCTGACCTAAGATTAACTATTAAACCATGATTAAGGATTCCTAATACGTAATTAAGATGAAATTCTGAATTAATTGTATGTGTGTTACATTATTTGTGTTTCTATCTGTTTATCATAGAAATATCTGTTTGTGTTTATGTTTTGTTCTGCAATTGAAGGCCATATCGGCATCCGATCACGGAATTGACTTGCTTTGCTCCTCATATAGTAGATACGGACTATAAGAAAGCTCAAAAATTTGAAGGAAGATTGGACTAGACGTATTTGATAGGGTAAACGTCTTAAAGCTGTCCACATATGTAGACGTACTTAACAGAGCTCTCATGGCTGAAGCCAACCTACTTGCAAAGAAACAGACTAAAGCTCCAACAACTGAATGAAGAGGTAAAAGATCTGGATTCGGTTTCAAGAAGGGACATTTATTTGCTACAAGTAAGAAGTAAAATACGGGATCTATTAGCAGTTCAAGTCCAAGCAATGGATCCGTACCTATTTGTGCTGAATGTGGAAAAAGGCATAAAGGGGTATGCTATCGGGTATCTAGTGCTTGCTTCCAGTGTGGCAAGACAGGCCATGTAATACGAGATTGTCCAATTGGGTCAGAAAATGCTAACCGCCCTATGGCAAGTTCAGTAGGATCTACTTCTGGATCAAGAACAAATGTCAAAACTAATGCAGGAAGAGAACCCTTGAGATAAGGTAGAGTTTTTGCACTTGTACCTGGCCATGTATAGAATACTAATTTCTATTTGTGCTCAAAATGCCTATGTGCTGATAGATTCAGGTTCCACGCATTCATTTGTATCGCATGTTTTTTCTTGAAAATTAACTAAACCTTTAGAACCTATGAACTTTTTATTATCTATGTCTACACCATCTTGAGGTTCTATGATATGTACATATGTTTATTCGGCATGTGATATAATGATTGGTGATATGACATTGTACATTGATTTGCTACCTTTAAATATTGATCATTTTGATTGTATATTAGGCATGGATTGGTTGACCAAGTGTTCTGCTACTATTGATTGTGTGACTAAATCTGTTGTATTCTGACCTCCGGGTTACCTGAATTTGTGTTTGCTGGGAATATGGTAGTTTTTCCACCGTATGTGATCTCCTTTATGAAAGCCAGTAAATTATTGCAGAAAGGGTATCGAGGTTATTTATGTTGTGCTCTGAATACAACTACTAATAATGCTAATGTCGAGAATATCCCTGTAGTTAACGAATTTTCTAATGTGTTTCCTAATGAACTACCCGGAGATCTGATTGCCAGAGAAATTGAATTTTCTATAGATGTTGTATCCAGAGCACAACCAATTTCAAAACCCCATACAGAGTGTCTACTTATGAATTGAAAGAATTGAAAACTCAACTTTAGGAATTGTTAAACAAGAAGTTTATCCGCCCAAGCACTTCACTCTGGGGTGCTTCAGTCCTTTTTGTTAAGAAGAAAGATGGATCTTTAAGGCTATGTATAGACTATCGGGAGTTGAACAAAGAAACTGTCAAGAACAAGTATGCACTACCCCGAATAGATGACCTATTTGACCAACTTCGGAAGGCATAGGTGTTCTCCAAGATAGATCTTAGATTCGGGTATCACCAGTTAAAAGTTAAAGCAAAGGACATAGAGAAAACTACGTTCAAAATTAGATATAGGCACTACGAGTTTTTAGTAATGCCATTTGGGGTAACAAATGCACCTACGACGTTTATGGATCTAATGAATAGGGTTTTCAAACAATTTCTTGATGAATTTATTGTTGTATTTATTGATAATATACTGGTTTACTCTAAAAGTAGGGAAGAGCATGAGAATCATTTAAGAACTGCTTTACAGATTCTAAAAGAATAGAAATTGTATGCAAAGTTGTCCAAATGTGAATTCTGGCTTAACAGTGTAGCATTTCTGGGGCATGTAATCAACAAAGAGGGTATCTCTGTTGACCTACAGAAAATCGAAGCTATTGTGGACTGGCCTAAGCCAACTAATGTGTCAGAAATTCGAAGTTTTCTGGGGCTTGCTAGCTACTACAGAAGATTTGTGAAAGACTTTTCAAAACTTGTTATGACATTGACACAATTGACACAAAAAAATGTATCATTTGATTGGAACAATCAATAGGAGTCAACCTTTCAAGAGTTGAAAACTAGACTGGTAACTGCAGCAATTCTAACCTTGCCTAACGAAACCGATGGGTTTCAGATTTACAGTGATGCTTCCTACAAAGGTTTGGGGTGTGTGTTAATGCAGAATGGGAAGGTAATTGCTTATGCCTCGTGGCTACTCCGTCCACATGAAAAGAATTATCCGATCCATGACCTGGAACTCCCAGCTGTGGTTTTTGCACTAAAGATTTGGTGACACTACTTATATAGAGTGACTTGCGAAGTGTACACTGACCAGAAAAGTCTGAAATATTTCTTTACCCAAAAAGAACTGAACATGATGTCACGACCCGCTCCTCGTATCCAAGGGTTAAGCATCATGATGGCCAGTAACTGAAGTTACCTCTGGCCAATTCTAAAACAAATTACTAAATGCGAGCAAAAAAAAATATTTAAGTGATGGTACCAAAATAATCATCAGAGCTTCTATTTTTATAACAAAATTTGTTGATCAAAAAGATCGATATTTACATATGAATAATAGAATTATAAATACTATAAAAGTGCTATGTGTGTCTATTTTGCAGCCCCGCATCTAAGACTCTCCAAAAGCTATTTCTGAATTGCATTGTTTTTTGAAAATTGGTAAACAGCTATAAGCACATGGCACAATGAGAAATATTATACTAAGAGCATAAGGGCATAAAATTCATCATGGATAATTATTGGCTAAACAAAACTTGATATTAAAATACAGAGTATATAATACAAAGATCATTTGACATATAATACAAAAATCATATAAATAAAATAATCATAACCACAATGCAAAACGGAACAAAACAAATGTATGGACTCAAGAGGTGACTTATACGAACTCTAGATGTGGCTCCCACCATAGTGTAGCACTTAGCTCTGTACAGTACTTTGCTTCATACCAGAAATCATAACCATGGTACAGAACATAACAAATGTATGGACTCAAGATGTAACAACCCCGAACTGTAATTAACTACTAATCCGTAATTAAGGGTGTTAATTATGTGGTTAAAATATATTATGTGTTTATTACATATTTTGTGTGTTATTTAGCTTTTTATCTATTACTCGTAGTAATATCTGTCAGGAATACTGTTTTGATTTGAAAATTGAAAGCCTTATCAATATCTGAAATTGAAATTGGTTATATTAATATGTTATTCGAAATTTTTAGAATCATATGGCAAATTTTATTAAAAACTGGTTCAGTTTTATTAATTAAGTTGTGTTTGGTTGGCCAAATGTTTTAATTATTTTATTAAGCCACTACAACTATATAAACATGGCCCAAAGCTCATTTGAGCTCATATCTTCTTCATCTTCTTAGTGCAAAAATCTGAAAATCAAGTTTAGAGAGAGAGAGAGAGAGAGAGTGAGAGAGAGCTCAAGTGTTGAGTGAGAAAGTATGTATTTGAGAAGAACTTGAAGATATAGCTTGAATTGATCAAAGATTGTGCTAGAACTAGAGTGTTTGAAGACTCTAGGTAAGAACTCAACTTCTAATTTATGAATCTAAGCTATCAAGCATGAAGATTATGTGTTTAAATGTGTAAATTGAGCTTAGAATGAAGAATTGGGTTGTGATTCATATATGCATGCTCATGTAGGTGTTAAATCATCATGTTAGCTATGAGCTTCATCATTTGTGTTGAATTTGGAGGATGAAATGTACATGCATGTATATTGCACCAAGTTTTGTAAGTAAATTCTATGTTTGAGAAGTCTTAGGAAAGAATTAAGAAGAGAATTCTACATGCATGCCGAAACATGTTGGGTTTTGCCATGTCAAGTTTGATTTTGATCATTTATGTAGAAATTATGGATAATTGGCACTTGCATATTTGAATCACCACATATTACCTCTTAAAATCATGTTTTGTCAAGGAGTTTTGTATATGCTTGAAGCCTAAAAGCTCAATTTTGTTAAAGATGTGGAATTTGAGAAAAAGAGTTTATGAAACTTACATGCATGGAGGTTTTGAACCCAATTTTGGTTAAATTCATGAGTGTTGAACAAAGGGTTGTAAAGGATCATGTATTCATATTTTTGGAAAAGTTTTCAAGCTTTAAAAACAAGCCATGCATGAGCTTTGCCTTTGAATTTGCATTTGGACACTCAAAACTCTGTTTTGAAAACCCAAGATTTTTGTAGGTCGCTCGAGCGAAGGATTTGCCGCTCGAGCAGACATTTCGAGCATCCAATAGTTTTGCAGTCTATTATAGACCGCTCGAGCAACAACTTGGTAACTCAAGCAAACCCTTTGTATTTTGTCTGACCGCTCGAGCATAAGAGTTGTGGCTTGAGCGTATTTTTCACCCATCCAGTACTTTTGTAGGCAGAGCAGTTCGCTTGAGCGACCAAAGGTGTACTCAAGCGGCCAGGCCAAATTCAACATATTTTTTCAAAGACATTCTGTGTTCATATTTTTGTTCCCATCCTTTTCTAATCATATTTAGGCATGAATTATAAGTGATTAAAGAGTATTAAGCTAAGAAATGTCATGAGTAATTGAATTAGAAATCAAATTCGAGATCCGAGAATGTGATTCACATGTACACATTATGAGTATTGGACTGAATAAGGAACCCATGTAAAGAAATCTAAGCCGTAATGGCCAAGTGCATGTGTAATAATAAGATACGTTTGTGTTATGTACTTTTGTGTTTGTAGGTCAACGTTCAAAGATTGATTGACCATTTTCGGTAGCCCACTGTGAGTAACGTTATTGTAAAGATATGTTCATATGAATTATGTTCCAAATGTGATTTGATAAGTTATGGTTTCTGAAATGATATTTGTTTACATGAACGAATGTTCTATGTTTGAAATCTATTATGACATCCATAGATAGTCCCAAGTCATGGGGGACGGCATGTTAATGCGGGTCCATGACATATATGTGATTATGAGATCTCGTCAGCCACTTCAATGTGGTGATATGTGTTTAATCGATATCCAGAACCGATTACTCTAGTCGAACGACGATGTGATGTGTTTAGTGGGATGTACCATTATTATGTTTGGATATAAGAATTGGTTCTGTTATGACATGTTTTATGGATATGATATGTTCAAAATTCGTTCATTAACCTCTTTACGTTAATGTTATTCACTGGGTTTTAGCTCACTGTTTGTATATATATCTATATATGTAGGTGAGCGTGTGTAGGACCTGGCCTGAGGGCTTCTGTCTGACTTCTGTTTTGTCAAGCTAACCACCGTGCCTCATGTGGAGGTTCCTAATATGTTGCATGTTATAAGCTCCGGTTGTTTCTATATATAAGACTTTGTTTGTTTTGTTGGTTATACTTAAGATGTTGTAGTTAAGTGTGTAGGTATAACGTGTGATTGATTTTTGGATATGTATTTAAAGGTGTAAAGATCTGCCTCATATAAGTCTGCACAGTTCATTGGACAATTATATTTATGTATTTTCTTCAGCTAGCCCCTGGATTTTATGATAATCAGTTCAGAGGCATTTGATAATCCAAGGATTACTGGCCGGTTACGACGCTAAACCTATCGAGGTAGGTTTGGGTCATGACACAAGAGGTGGCTCATACGAACTCTAGAGGTGGCTCCCACAATAGTGTAGCACTTAGCTCCGTACAACACTATTGTGGACATGCCCCCGGGAACTCTCCGAATATCCGCACATGCCTACGATGGGCGGGGCGCGAATTCTCGTTTTGTTCTCTGAGCTACTACAGTTTGGACTCAAATGTCACGGTTCTGAATCTAATCTTACAATGTGCGATGTAAGACCGATAAATCACCAAAGAGTCCAAATCCGGCAAATCGTTTTGGAAAACTGATTTTTATAAAGAAGTGCCAAACATGGACTGCTTTGCCAGATATAGAGTCGCCACCTAAATATTTTATTTTGGGGGAATTTAGGAAACCCTGACTCGTGCCTAAGGCCACGTGTCCGTCATCACCAAAGTTGCCTCGGCTCGAGAACTTGGGTACGAGAGGGGAAGGTCATTTAATGAGCACCCCTGCTCGCCCGATCAAAGATCGGCCTGTACTAAGCATGATATCTTGTTTTTGAAAACACATGTATTCTTATTCCGATTATTAAACCTAGAATTACTATGTGATGCGCACGGAAAACAAGTACAGACTAGATCGCCTGATTTGGAACAAAACATTGCATGTTCGTTTGTGAAAATGGTTTGAAATTTGCTACTCGTAAGTAGGCTAAATTTGGGATTCGATGAATTGTTCCAATTCAAACAATCCAACATTCACCCACAGGCATTCAGGCAGTTATATCAAATAAGCAGTTAGCTTCATGGCAAGCATGCTTTCATGGCAATCAATAACACATATGCAGTATGCTAAAGCGTAAACACTCACAGTGCACTCCGAGCCAAAACAAAGAACTAGTTAGAAATCACGCATGATCCTAGTTCATGTTAAGATGGCTAATGTAACACATGCAAAAATGCAACTAAAATAGGCTCGGCTATTCTAGAATGGCATATGAAATGCAACTTGATACATGTATTCAAATAGGTATTAAAATACAATACAGTTAGTATGATGGGCCGAGCCCGGTGCATGCAAGACAGATGAATGGATGCACGCATGCAAACATAAGGTATGCTAAATGAAATATGCCCTAAAACTAACTATCGTAAGCGGTTAAGTAAAAGGGAGAAAGAAATGGAGGTTGGAAGACATGCATCACACACACGCACGCTTATTACAATAATGCGCCCTCTCGAAGGAAGGACCGAATAAGAAACTAACTAGCTAATCTAAGCTAATTAAACTAATTATTACACAACAAATTAATTAACTAATCCTAGTTAACTAATTATTACAAAACAATTTGAAATAACTAAACGCATTAACTATTAAGGATACAAACCAAAGCGAAAGCTAGCTATCTAAGCATGACAGCTAAGGAAAGCAGTAAAACAGGAGGTTCTCAGAGGGAGAAGACTGGATGCATGCTCGGTCGCCTTGTTTGGAAATCCAATGCGGTGCCCCGATTTGCCTCTGTTTTCATTTGTTCTTAGAAACTTGCACCAAGCTCCAGAAAGCTGAAACTCCACCTAGGAAAACTTGTGGGAGGGTGGCCAACCACTTTTGGTCTCTCTAGACACCTGCCGACCACTTTTGGTTGTTAAAAAACCAGGAAAGTGGTCGGCCAGCTAGTTTTTCTGGCTGGCCGGCCAGTTGTTGTTGCTGAATTCCAGTTTGCTGCAACAGAGAGCAAGAAAGGGCATGGCAATGTATTTGCAAGATATGTGTGTACAACCACCCCCCTATCATGTCATGAACTCAAGGGGGTGTGGTTCTCGACCCTCAGGCCACCAATCGCGCATTTCAATGCATGATGGCCGAGAGGCGAAGTTGCACAATTCAATGTAAAATGAATGCACAAGTAAACACATAAAGCCTAAAACTCTATCATGTATGATCAAGAGCGTCGACGACCGGGAATTGAGGTACGTTTCATCACTTTAAGTATGAAACGTCCCTCATTTCTCGTGTTTGGACTAACACCTATTCCAAACAACAATGCAACACATAACATGGCATACACAATGCGACTCAAGCATAAAAACATGGGAGGGACAAGCAGGCAAACATGCAATTAACATACTAGCATACACAATGCGAATGAACTACATGGCATACACGATGCTCATGACAACTAGCATACACAATGCAAATGGTAACTAGCATACACAATGCAATGACTAACATGGTATACTCAATGCAATATGATCATGGCATACACAATACGAAGCAAGAGCATGGCATGCGCAATGCAAACAACAACATAACATGCACGATGCGATGTGACATGGCATACACAATGCTCAATGGGCTTCAACCGAATGTGGGTAGACCTCAGCCATGCCAAAACAGAGGCCATAATGCTAAAATGAAGGCACCGAAAACACATACAAGCATGCATGCCAATTGGCTCACCAATTAAGGCACCAAGGTACAACTCTCAAGAACACTTAAAGAGTGAAAAGCGTGGAAGTGTAACAACACTAAGTGCACTAGAATAAGGTAAGAAATGATGCCAAATCATTCAAACAACACAAGTATGGCATGCTAGGGTCCTTAAAGCATGAAGCTAGTAAAGAGGACTACAAATGAGGCATGCAATACATGGCACAAATGCATGAACTAAGCAAGGACAGAGCTCAAGTAGGTCAAAATAAGGACCTAAACATGCTGAGACGAGGGCTCAAAGGCCTAGGCATGCAAGCATACGAGCTAAGGCATAAACTAGGCAACAATGCATAACACTCAAAGGCACTTAAAGCATGATTGAGGTAGGAACATGGCAATGTTAAATGCTCTGAAATGTTATGTTAAGTGATGCCAAATCATGTACACAACACAAATGAAGCATGCAATGGTGCTCAAAGCTTGAGGCAAGCAAGAGCATTTGTACTACAAGTATACAAAACATGAAGCATGTGGCAAAGGCAACCCAAAATAGTCCTAGAACATGTCAAAATGAGTCTAAAGCATGCATGGAAGGAAGCCAAAATAAGCTAGCATGAAAGGCATAAGGCATGATGCATACAAGGCAAATAAGGTGGATTATACTACACCTATTAAGACCAAGTATGGGATGACTTAACCAATAAAAATCAGAGTTATATCATGGCATAATAACCCCAAATAAACACTGAAATGAATGCTCGCAAGCTAAGGCATGAAGGCATACGCAATGGTTCATGTTAAGGCATAAAGGGGGAATCCCTCCAACGCATTGAATGAGTGACAAATGTGAATGCATGTCCATGAAACATGGACTGAAATCACATAATAAATGATGCCAAATCATTAAAATAGTCCAAGTAATTCATGCTAGTGAACTCAATACACAAGGCTAACAAGCTAGATTGAACCATAGCTATTCAAAGCAAGTCATGCATGACCAAAACAAATAAAATCAAACCTTAAACATAGTAAAACATGAACAAAATCTTCTCAGAGCTAAGCCAAAAGCATGCTAAAATGACATGTCAAAGCATGATGCATGTTTGGCTATTTTATGGAATTACACTACAAGTGTATGAAGCATGCAATGGGCCAACAAACCCACCCAAAACAGAGTCATGGCATGCTAAAACATCACCAAAAACATGCTGAAATGGAAAGAAAACAAGCTAGAATGACATGCTACTTCATGAAGCATACAAAGCTAGTTTGTGTGATTTACACTACAAGTGTATTAACCATGCATGGAGTGACCAAACCAAGCAAAAATAGTGGTATGCCTCAGAAAAATAACCACAAATACAAGCTAAGATATGGCCAACAAAAGCTTAACAAAGATGCTCAAACATGAGGCATATGAAGCAAGTAAAAAAATACAAGGAGAGGGGATGACCCTCTCCTATTTAGGACACCAAAACCACCTTTCCACCACTGAAAATCTTCTGGATTTCAGTGGTAGAAAGGTCATGCAAAGGGTTCAACAAGAACCTAAAGGGATGGCTCAAAACAAGGCCTAACAAGGCCTAAGAGGGGGTAAATCACCCCAAACGAAAAAGTGATCTTAAACAACTATTTTAAGCATGCAAAAATAGAACTTTTTTTCGTTAAGAGTTAAGCTTAAAAACGTATGCAAGAAGGGCTAAAAGCTTAACCAAGAAAGAGGGATTTAAAGGTCAAATACTCACCCTTGAAGACCTCCTTTACAACTGCAACTCCAGTAAGTTCTTTGAGCTTAAACCAGTCCAAGAACACCAAAAACAACCCCTTAGCACCTCAACAACCAAAGGAAGGTGTTTGAGTGTGTGTTTGTGTGTTAAACTAAGACAAAATAACACTTTAAGGCACAAAATGGGAACAAACAAGGAAGAATAGATACAAGTGTATATCTATCTCTCAAGCCTCAAGTTTTTGAACCTAGAGGAGGGAGGAGGAGCCTCCCTCTTCTAGAAACAAAAGGGCAAAGCTTCTTGGAGAAGCTAAGCTTCAAACAAATCCCTTCATACACGTGTATGGAGGATAGCTCTAATGCCCTCCAGCTGTGCCAACTGGAGGAAAATATCTCCAAAAATGTGCCAAAAAGAAGCCGACCACTTGAAGTGGTCGGCCGACCACTTCAAGTGGTCTCCCAAGACAAAAACTGGTCGGCCATAGGTGGGAGAGGTCTAGAGCATAAAAGAAAGCTAGTGGTGTGGTGGCTGACCAGAAAATGTGGCCCAAAGACCAAGCAAGCCAGTTATCCGACTAGAAAACTGGCTGGCAGAAGGAAAAGTGGTCTCCAAGGAGAAAAAGTGGTCTCCCACCCTTGTACCACCTTCCAAACAAGGAAAACAAGGTTTGTACCAAAAACAAACCAAAACGGATGCAAGACGAGAGATCGAGAGGCAAGGCACACGGCCGAAAGCCTCGAAAATTGGTCTACGAGCATCAAAAGTGGTATGCCACCACAAAAGTGGTCTCCTGGACCACAGTGTTCCTCTAGGCAGAGGCAAGAAGGTGTGGTTCAAAAACCACGCCAAACAGAGAACGTTAAGCGGTCCCGAGCCAAGGCGCGTAGCCGAAGGCTCTGAAAACCGGAAACTAGTCTCCAAGCGGGAAAAGTGGTCTACGACCACAAAGAGATGGTCTACAAGACCTCTCCCTCCCTCTCGGAAGAGAAACAAAGTTTGGTCCACAAACCGAGCCGAAGCACAAAAGAGTTCAGAAGCCCGGAGGCAAGGCTCTCAGCCAAAACTCCGAAACCTCTAAACGAGCACAACATGCACCATCAATGAGTGCTCAATCGATGACGTCTGAGTCTTAAGGTTGGTCAAAAATGGGGTGTCTACAACTGTACTCCACACCAGAAATTAGAGTGTCAGTGGATCCATGACAGATAGAGAGTCACAAAGTGACTAATCAGAAGGCCAATGGTTATTTAAGTCCCTCAAGGTATGGGACTCAAGGCATGGGACCTCCGTGGTGGTACTTATAAAATAATTGCTCAAAATACATTTTAATAAACAGTTATATCCATGGATTTTCCTTATTATTCATAAATTAAAAATACTAATATAATTTATAAAACACAAATTGCATAAAATAAATTATGGTAACTCAAAATATATATAATATATATGATGGTGACTCAAAATATAATATAACTCACTTTAAAATTAATACCTCACTCCTTCTTCTTTACTTCTAGTGCTTTTTCCCTTTCTTTTTTTTCCTTAACTCCACATCTCCTCCCTATTTATAGGGAGACAACCCGTGAGCCCCAGGCCACAGCTTACACACGTGGCTCCTCCAAATGCTCCTCCTTCAATCCAAGCTTATCCAACAATGACTCACTAGTCTACACCTATGTATGCCTAATTATCATCCTAGGCTACGTGTTGCTTCGATTTGTTCTTTTTATTTTATTTTATTTTTTATTTTTAAACCTTGATTTAATTCTAATTTGGCTCAATTCTTAAACTAATTATATACCATTTTTTTTTTGATAATATATAATCCTTAATTAAATTTCATTTTATCACATACAACCATATCATTCAATATTTTATTTTACTCTTACGAAATATTTAATTAAACATTTAGGGTTTTTCTCATTTATAATTAAATCATACTAATATAAAATTTAAGAGACAACTTAAATTTTCAGGTTGTTACACATGAGACAGAGAAGATGGCTGGAATTGATCAAAGACTATGACTTGCAAATCTTGTATCATCCAGGGAAGGCAAATACCGTTACAGGTGCATTAAGCCGAAAATTTATTGGGAATTTGTCATGTCTGCTCACCGGTCAGAAAAAGTTGTTATGTGACTTGGAGGAAAATGAGATTGAAGTTGTACTACATGAATAGGGCGGGATTTTGGCTGTTATTTCTGCCCAGCTTGCAATCATAGAAGAAATTAGAAAGAAAAAACATGAAGATGAGTTTTTGAAGAAAATTATTAATGAGATTGACTCGAAACCAAGGTCGGGATTTGTGTTTGACAATAATGTATTGAAATTCCATAATAGACTTTGTGTACCGGATTGTTCTAACTTGAGGAAACGTGTTATGACTGAAGCACACAATTCTAAATTCGCTATGCATCCGGGGAATACAAAGATGTACCATGACTTGAAACAAAATTTCTAGTGGCCTTGAATGAAGAAAAGCTTTGCTGATTTTGTGGCTAGATGTTTGCATTGCCAACAAGTTAAAGTCGAACATCAACGACCCGCTAGTTTACTTCAGCTGTTTCCAATACCGGAATGGAAATGGGAGCATATTACCATGGACTTCATTGTTGGACTGTCTCGCTCTTCTCGAGGTATGGATTCTATTTGGGTAATTGTTGATCGTTTGACTAAGTCTGTGCATTTCTTACCTGTAAAAACTTTTTATAATGTAGATAAGTTGGCTAATATATATGTGAATGAGATTATGAGATTACATGGTGTGCCAGTGTCTATTGTATCCGACAGAGACCCGGAGTTCACTTCAAGATTCTGGCAGAGTTTACAACAGGCTTCGAAGACCGAACTGAGGCTAAGTAGTGCTTATCACCGACAGACAGACAGCCAATCGGAAAGAACGATGCAGACGTTACAAGATATGCTCAAAATGTGTACCCTAAATTTTCAAGGAAATTGGAAAACTTATCTACCACTAGTCAAGTTCGTGTATAACAACAGCTATCATTCGAGTATCGGTATGGCTCCTTATGAACCTTTGTATGGTAGAACATGCCGTTCTCCGATCTGTTGGGCCGAGGTTAGCGACAGACCTTTGTTGGGACAAGAACTTATGCAAGAAACAACTGAAAAAATAAAACTGATTCAACAGAGACTGAAAACTGCACAAAGTTACCAAAAGAGTTATGCAGATGTCCGAAGAAGAGATAAAGAATATGAAGTCAGCGATCAAGTATTTATCAAAGTAACTCCTATGAAAGGTCAAACGTGATTTGGTGTAAAAGGCATGTTGGCACCGAGATATGTTGGGCCATATGAAATTCTTGAGAAGATCAACCCGGTGACGTATCAGGTAGCCTTACCGCCAGTCATGGAACAGATACACAATGTTTTCTACGTTTCAATGCTCTGAGACTATTTGAGGGACCCATTACATATTATTGAGTCGACACACGTACTTTTGAAGGATGACTACACATATGAAGAACGGTCAATCCAAATTGTTAACCGAAGGATCAAAAGATTGAGGAACAAGGAAATTCTATTGTTGATTGGCAGAATCATGGTGAAACCTATGCAACATGGGAAACAAAAGAAGATATGATGAGAAGATACCCTGACTTGTTCCCTTTGGATCCGATATTCTTCCAAAATGAAGGTAATTCGAGTTTGGAGGACCAAACTCTTTACAGGGCGAAGACTGTAACAATCCCGACCTAAGATTAACTGTTAAACCATGATAAAGGATGCCTAATATGTAATTAAGATGAAATTCTGAATTAATTGCATGTGTGTTATATTATTTGTGTTTCTATCTATTTATCGTAGAAATATCTGTTTGTTCTGCGAATTGAAGGCCTTATCGGTATCCGATCACGGAATTGACTTGTTTTCTATGTTAGTAAGAATTTTTAGAATTTCATGGTAGGTTTAATTCAAATTTGATTTAGAACGATTAAATTAGAATAATTAATGTCAATGTGATTAACCTAGTCAATACCTTTCTTTTGCCCAAAGCCTTTCACAACAAGACGTGCTTTGTACCTCAGATTCTTGCTATCATTCTTCAATTTGAAAACCCACTTATTTTTCATAATTTTCCTCCCCTCAGGCAACTTCACTAAATCATAAGTCTGGTTTTCAAGTAAGGAATTCATCTCCTCGTCCATGGCCTTTTTCCAATCACCTTTCTTTGCATGCTCAATTGCTTCTTAGTAGCTCTCGGGCTCCCCTTGATCGGAAATCAACACAAATTCATTTGGAGGATACTTTCTTGAAGGTTGTCAGTCCCTTGTAGATTTCCTCAACTCAAGTTGTGGTGGCGGTTCTTGAGTTGGATGCTCTTCCTCAATTTCTGGCTCAACTTCATTAGGATTAGTATCATCCTCTACATCTTCAATGGGTGGCTGCACATCTCCCCCATTTTCATCATCAACTGAAGATGAAGGAGATGGATCCATGTCAATGAGATCACTAGTTTTTGGCTTCGGTTGATCACCTTTGCCAAAGTCTTCAATTGTTTGGTCTTCAAGAAACACAACATCACAGCTTCGAATAACTTTCTTGTCGATCGGATCCCACAATCTATAACCAAACTAATCACGTCTATAGCCAAGAAAAATACATTGTCTTGACTTTCTATCAAGCTTGGACCTCTCATCCTTTGGAATGTGAACAAAAGCTCGGCAACCAAACACTCTCAAGTGCTCATAAGATACATCTTTACCAGTCCAAACTCTTTTAGGAACATCACCATTCAAAGGATAAAAATGAGACAAATTGATTACGTCAACCGCTGTCTTCATTGCCTCACCCCAAAAGGATCTTGGCAATTTAGCTTGTGAAAGCAAACACCTTGTTCTTTCCACAATGGTGCGGTTTATCCTCTCGGCAACGCCATTTTGTTGAGGAGTCTTCTTAATTGTCTTTTGGTGCCGAATACCTTAGCTGCAACAATACTCATCGAATGGCCCAATGTATTCACCACCATTGTCTGATCAGATGCACTTCAATTTCTGCCCTGTTTCTCTTTCAACCATGGCCTGAAAATGCTTAAATACTTCTAGAACTTGATCTTTAGTTTTTAGTAGAAAAGCCCAAACTTTCCTTGAATAATCATCAATGAAAGTAACAAAATAAAGTGCACCACCATGTGTTTTAACTTTCAAAGGACCACAAACATCTGAATGAATCAACTCCAAAACATTTTCTTTTCTAGAAGCAACTTTTTTATGAAAAGAAACTCTATGTTGTTTACCCGCCAAACAATGAACACAAGTTTTGAGATATGTACCTTTCAAACCGAGTAGAAGCTCTTTTTTGAACAAAACTTGTAGCCCCTTTTCACTCATATAGCCAAGCCGCTTGTGCCCCAATTTGGTAGAAGTATCATCTTCAAGTGCATTGACAACACCTTTACAAATTTTTCCTTGCATCGAATAAAGTGTATGAGTCTTCTTGCACTTAGCCACCACCAAAGAACCCTTTGTGAGCTTCCATATTCCATCACCAAATTTGTTGTTGAAGCCTTCATCATCTAGCTTCCCGGTGAAGATCAAATTGAGGCGAATGTCAGAAACATGCCTCACATCTTTAAGCAACAACTTGCAGCCCAAATTTGTTTCCAAGCAAACATCACCCATGCCAATAATCTTGGACAAACCTTCATTACCCATTCGAACAGAACCATAATCTCCTTTAATATAGGTAGTGAAGAAATCAACTCGAGAAGTCACATGAAAAGAAGCACCGGAATCAATCACCCAATTGCTCTCTTGGCCCACAAAATTGATACAATCATCTTCACAAACAACCATGAGATCATCGGTAGTAACTGTCGTTGTGTCTTATTGCTTCTTATCCACACTTTTGTCACGCCTTTTCTCCTTATTCTTGAGCTTTCAGCATTCTCGCTTTATGTGCCCTTTCTCATGGCAATAATAGCACTCAATGTCTTTCTTTGAAAAAGAACCATCTTTTGATTTGTCACGGCTTTGATCACGACCATGAGGAGTCTTACTCCTCCCCCTTGTTTTGCTTCGACCTCTCACAACAAATGCTTCCGAATGAGAGGAACCCGTTGATTTTCTTCTAGTTTCTGCATTCAACAAACTACTAGTGACTTGGTCTATTGTGACAACCCCATCGGGCGCCGAATTACTAACTGTCACAACCAAAGTCTCCCAACTTTCGGGCAAAGAACTAAGTAGCATCAAAGCCTGCAACTCATCATCAAAAATAATTTTCATAGAAGCAAGTTGGTTAACAATACTCTTTATTTCATTCAGATATTCCGGAATAGGGCTGCCTTCTTTATATTTTAAATTAACCAACTTACGAAATAGAAAAGCTTTATTTGTGGCTGATTTCCTATCATAAAGGCCTTCTAATTTTTTCCATAAATCATGTGCTGAAGTTTCAGTAGCAACATGATGAAACACACTGTCATCAATCCATTGACGGATAACACCAACGGCTTTTCGATTAAGCCTCTTCCACTCATAATCTTTCATATCATCAGGTTTTCCACTATCACCCTCAATAGGCCCATACAAATCTTTACAAAATAATAGGTCCTCCATTTTAGTTTTCCAAGTTACCCAATTGCTTCCATTGAAGCTAGACATACGACCCACATTCTCATCCATTGATTTACACAAATAAATAAACCCAAATAAATCGTAAGCTCTGATACCAGTTGTTAGGGAAAATATATGATTCCCCACAAGTAAATCAATCAATGGGAATTCAAACTAATGTGGAAAAATTAAATCAAAAGCAACACAAGAATTTTTACGTGGTTCCCTCAATGTAAGGTACGTCCACGGGATCGAAATCCGATTCCACTATCAACCATAAAGTTTCCAAACGATTACAAACGAGACACGAATGGTCTCACAAAACCACCCTTAGGTGAATTCCAAATAATCACAAATAAACAAAAGGAAAGACCTCACCAAATAGATGAACAAAAGTCTTCGAAACAGAATGTAGAAGACCCAAAATAATAGACCCAAATCAATCTCCACTCAAGCAAACAAATATGCATCCAAACAAACATTCTAAGCTTCTGTAGCCAAACGGTACCCACCGAGATTGAACACTAATCCCATGTAGCAGCCGTAGCACTTTTTGGAGAACTATGAATTAAATTTGTAACAGCCACACAAATCTTCCAAGTCCTCTCACCGAAATCAATTAGCTGCCACTAGATATATCACGGGACAAACAAAACAATATTATATATATTGTTAAATCTTGGGTTTGTTTTATCAAAACCCTAGTTGTATCTAAATTGAATTGGGTCTCCACAAAATTAGATATAATATATAAAAATATATTATAACTAATACCAAACCAAATTAAACTCTTTTAATAAACCAATTGGGTCCCACACTCCAATAAGGAGGTATACCCAACAGGCTTACGGCCCAATAAGTTGGGTACCATGCAAGTACCCTCCTCAGAAACACTGATATCGGCATTTCCTCATCTTTCACTCACCAAACTTTGATCTGGTTAAGCATAACCACAAGTAAACACTTATCAATAATCTTGAACCCCCGAATCCCGAGAAAGACAATGATCTTGGAGTTATTCGAAGCCCAATCAGAGTAATACTGGTCAACTCCAATTGGCACTAAAGCTTGACCCAAAATTCTGGCAAGCCTATCTTCCATGGCACAGTTCATGAGAACCAAAGAATATTAAAAGCATACACAACTCATCATTAAGATTTACAACATGTAAAAATGGCCACCAAAAACAGGCTTGTTTGTCAAACCCTCAGCATTGGTTCTCCTATGGACCAAAAAGTCTAAGTGGAAGAACCTGCTGCCCCAGAGAAACCCATAAAATGACAATCAGAGTATAGACTTGAGTAAAAATCACTGAATAAAAACACCTTTGCGGAGGAATTTGGAAAGGAAAAGGAAAAGGAAAAAAGTATGTGAAACTAGGTGAAATGTGAAGGCAGAATTTAAAGGTTACTGTTTGACCAAAAGTTTGTGTTGTTATTCCATAATTAGTGGTAGTGAATGGATATAATAAAAAGATAAATGGAGTTACTAAAATGACTTTGTCTGTCGTATTTTGAACTAAAACAAATGATATTTTAAAACAAACATTATTTTGACAAATATGCACTTTAGATAATTTATATTTAATAGACATTTGACTTTCATTAGCATAACTTAATTGTTCACTAGTTTTATGATAATATTTTGTGGCGATTAAACCTTCTTGGATACAATTTAAATCAGCGCCGGTGTCAATTAGGACTATAACTTCTATGTCAAAATCATTAATAACTAACTTGACTTTCGAATGCTATTTTTGAATATTAATTCTATTAATAATATTTAAACGATTATTGTCATCATGATTATCACTGTCATGATGAGATTTAGTTTACCGATTATCGAAGACGACACGGTTGGGATCGTGACTAAAACTAGGTTCATCAGAGGAAGTATCATTATCGTTTTGAAAATCATTAAAACTTTTATTGATTTTTAATAATGCAATTTTTTCTTCTAATGATTTGTCTTTAGTTTTTAATTCTTTAATAGTTAATTTAATTTGGTTAATTTCTTTCCGTAAATCTTGTAAGGTTACTTCTTTATGGCGAGCTTTTTTGAATCTTTCTAAAGTAGAAGTTAAACTGATAATTGGTTTATCTTGATAAGATTTTTTTTATCTTTATTAATTAGTAAATATTTTAATTTATTAGTATATTTTCTTTTCAAGTCAGGATTGTTTAATTTACTAATTAATTCAATTAATGAATTTTCTTCTTGCTGGGATTTACTAAGTACAGTGACTTGTTTACAGCAGGTATCATTACATCCTAGTTCAATTGGATCATCATCAGTATTATCAGTGGGAGAATAATAGTCAGAAGTACTACTTGATAGATTAGGATCACTTGATGAAGTACTAGATGGATGAGGAGAGTGATTCGGGGTGTTAGTTAAGTTGAATATGTCAAATATTTGACGTTGATTTTCTTCAGTAATGTGTAATTGGTTAAGTTTGTCTTTTAGGTTGGCTTTAACTTTACATTTGTTAGAATAATGACCCTTTTTATCACAATTGTAACAAGTAACATCTTAAGTAGATTTTGACTTCTTGAAGTTTTTAGTTTTCTTGTGATATTTCCTGCTAGGTTTAGCATAATATTGATCAGGTGATTTAGATAATGAATTTTTTTACGATATTTCTTATATGGTTTGGGGAAATTTTTATTTTTCTTATGTTTTTTACACAATGGGGCTATAGGGGGTAGACCATATTGTTCACAGAAGTTACCTAATTCATATTTAGCCTTATGTTTATCTGAAGCTATTTTTTGACTAAGTTTCATGTCAATACACATTTTTAATCATTCTTTCTAAATAGTACTTATTATATCACCATAAGTTAGGTTATCATATTCATTAATACCAGTAGGTTGACTAAAGACATCTCTAATTTTATGGGAAAAAAGACTAGGTAATCCACTAATAAATTTTTTTTTCCAGAATGATTTAGTACAATCATCTCTAAGCATAACTCTAGAAGTAAAGACATCTTTGTACCAACGAAAATCACTTAATGTAGGGCAAGTTAAATTACTAAGTTGATCATGGATGCAAGAATGAATATTAGTAGATGTTCCAATAAAATGTTTGATTATGGTAAATATTAAAGTATTAATTAATGCCATCGGGTTTACTTATGTCTTCATCAAATATGGGGAAGTCATTTTCATCAACTTGGACTGCATTTTGAATATCTTCAAGCATATCCTAAGTGAGAGATTTGTCCCACCAAGATTTAAGCATACCAGTAAAACCAGAGATAAGTAAAGAGACTATTTCAGGTTGAGTGTAATCAGGATAATTACTAAGATAACTATTAGCTACCATAGACATGTGATTTAACTTTTGGAGAATTTAATTTTCACTAAGACCATCTATATTCCATTCATATAATTTTTTTAGCAAAACAGAAAATTGATTGCTAATATTAGTTTCTTCAAATTGAAGATCAGGTGGGGTTGGTTTATTATACCAATTTTTGGTAAGAGTGGTAGGATTAACTTTTGGATGTATGATCTAATTAAGATGAGTGGTTTGAAACTGTTGTGCTAATTAACTGATTTCATCAATAGATATATCGGAGTCACTAGTAAATTCTAAAGGTGGCTGTTGTGTTAAGACAGTAATTCATTTTTCATTAGAAAGGGTACATAACTTAGTAAATAATTGTTCAATAGCTTCAATAGTATTACTATCTTGAGTAACTAGACTTAACCTTTTCCTAGTGCTAGGAAGATTAATAAGAGGCTTGTCTAAAGGTTTACTAGTTGATGTATAGCTAGTTGAGTAATCATCAAAACGAGTTTCAATTTTATCTAATTGTTTACCAATAGTTTTTAAACATTGATTTGTATAATTATTTTGTTCAATCACTTTTTTAATTTCAGATTCGTCACCAGGAAATTTAAAAGGAGAAGCATGTACAAGCGATCCTTTATGTTCAATGAGGACGGTTTCTAAAAGAGGATGACTAGAAGAAACATTAGTATTAGGGGAAGTTTTCCATTTAGTTTTTGTAATAGTATTTAATTTTTGATAATAATTTTCAAAATAATCAAAGAAATTGACTTTAGTATTGATTTCATTCATAAATTTATACCATGTCTTAATTATTTTGGATTGTTGTCGTTCACTATAAGTATTCCTATAAATCTGTCATTTGAATTTATTATCTTTAGATTTAAATTCAAAATAAAATTTATTAAGATCTGGAGTAAAAGGTTTACTAAGAGTTAATAATTGTGGATTAACAGGAGGAATAACTTCAAAGTCTGTTTGAGTGGGCGAATCCTGAGATGTGGTATCTTCTTCATGAAGATGTGTGTGTGTTGAATAAACAGGTTTACTAATTTGAGATGTAGAAGAATTATCGATTCCTTTTAATTTACTATTAGTAGTATGTGAAGGTTGACCTATTAAAAGTTTTCTATCTTTTCGTGTAAATAAAGGAGTACTAAAAATTTCATCGTCATCAGTAGGAATACTAGATGTACTATGCCAAGAGGATTGACTATAAGTTGGGCGATTAAAACGTATATGAACAGAACCATCATCATTTTGTTGGATTTTTCGGACATCATGACTGTCAAATTGGTGTAGGTGAACATAATTTTCATTGACTATGGTCTAATTATCAGGAAGAGTTATGTCTTGCCAACAAATAGTTGTAGGAACATCTATATTAGCGTCATTAGTACTACCTTGTATGAGTACGGTTTTATCTTTGGGACTTTTAACTAGGGCATGGACATTAAGATTAGTTTTAATACACTTGTAATAAATTCGATATATTAAAGCAATAGAGTGTGCACCTCCAAGCATTTTAGTAAAGGCACCGGAAATTTGGAGGTTTAATGTTAAAGCTTTTAATATCTAAGGATCATGAAGACTCAAAGTAAAATCAGGAAAACAATTAAAATGGGCAGGTCCTTTGTGGAGACCGGATTCCATCATGCCCATTAAACTATCATAATATTCAATAAACCGAGCATCTCTTAAACATAATAAAACAGAAGAATTACGGCCTTGCATAGTTAAGGGTTTGACTGCAACTTGAATTAAACCGATATGAATAAAATTATGACCAGTGGATAAATGTTTTTTTGGTTGATTCTTTACTTAACAATTGACATGTTTCTTGAATTTTTGTTAAAGCATAAACTTGTTCAATGGTTTTAACATGTAAATCACTATTAAAAGAGTATTTCAAAAAACTGGTTTTATATATTTCCTTTATAGGGACTTTAGGGATATTCCAACTTAAATCTATTTTTAAATCTTGAAACTCATGTTCTTCTTCATTTATGACTATATCAGGTATAAGAGCTAAAGTTGTAGATCTAGAGTTGACTGAAGAGTTACTTCGGAATAAACGACTCATTGTGATTCTGTAGAGGAATTCAAAATTCTAGATTCTTAGCTAACTTATCATGTTTTCACATACCATGTGTTCGCTCATACCCTCTCCGGGAACCCCTATATCTGTCAACTACCTATCCTGAGGACTTACACAAGATGTGGGACGAAAGTTAGGTGGCTACAAGCAGAGTGGAAAACAACGAGAAGTTAGAAAGAATAAAGAGGGCTTGAGTTAAATTACAGAGAAAGAAATGAGAAGAATTAAACAGAAATAACTATACAGTTAACTTATCATCAACCAACTTGGCTCTGATGCCAAAGAAGGGCGGAAGCAAGACGGCGATAAAAGGTATAGTTATAAAATTAAAACAATAAAACAAAACAGTAATTAAAAGATAAATAACTGAAATAAAATAATTAAAAGACAAATTTAAAAGACAGATAACTGAATTAAAACTAACTTACAATCGTAAATTGTTCACTGAAAATAATTTGAAAGCCTAGCTTCAAAATACATAACTTCAAAATACTATTTGAATACAATTTTTTGAGAGTGAAAAGCAAGTGGGTTCTCAATTCTTGAAAATTCTACCTTCTCCCTGACTAGAGAAGCCCTTTTATAAGCCAAGCAAATAACTGTGAGGCTTATGACTTCAAAAGCGGGAAAGTATGAGGCACATAGGTGATGTGGGCCACGTTGGTGACTGATGGAAAGCTGTCTACTTTTAACTCTCTTTTTTCTTCTTCTCATGACTGCACAGTTGACTGATAGGGAATCAATAACTCGTGACTGCACAGTTGACTGATAGGGAATCAATATATATATCAGCAGCTTTTTTCAAAGTAAGAGTAGTGACTGAAGTTGATGTATATATGGAATCCAATGATTGTTTTAGGCATATGGGTCCTGAGTATCTTGGAATTGTGGATCATATGGATCATGACTAGTAGAGGCTTCGGATGAGGCTAATCCATCTGAAGCATCATCTTCATCTTGTGACTTGGCTTGGGCCAATAGTAACTTTGCAATCTAAATAAGTTCTTCATTACTGGTCTTGGACTTGGGCTTTGCCTTGGATGACTTGGATTTTAAAGGCTTAGAACTGGCTGTTGGGCTCCCAAGTCTGACTGTGGTAAAAGGAAGTGGGCTTCCTTGGGTGACTGAAGCAGTTGGGTTCTGCTGAGAAGATTTAACCATTGCAGGAATAGAAGCATGAATATTGATTAGAAATTCTTGCTGGACTTATTCAATAATGCGTTGGACTTTGAAAGCATCCCACCATTTGACAAAATGCTGACGATTGATTAGGTTGTTGGAAATATTGTATTGCCATTTAAATATCCAAGGGACTTTATATTTGGACATAAAATGAAACAATATAGGGAATTGACTTTTACGTTGACTCAATTTATAAACTGAAGAGAAATAATTGACTTGTTCTATTAAATTAGTAGGAATAATTTCTAGGATGGCACCATGTTGAGACCACCATTTCAAAAACCATCAAGAAAATTCTGACTTGAATTTGTGGTCAAAAGAGAAGAACCAAGAGTGACTGTATGACTCATTTTGGTGGAGAAGGATCTTAAACCAGGCATCAATATAATCATAGTAACTATATCATATCTTGTGATTGGGAAGGTCACGAAAGAGAAAAGGGAGACCCCATTCATTCATGGATATAATATTGTGTATGTACAAAGAATGGTAAATGATTTTACTAGCATTGACTCGGTCATAGATGGGTTTCATGACTATGGACTGGTGATAAAAGATGATGTTTTTATAAAAAGTAATTAACTTTTCTGGATGGGAAGGAATGAAATACCATCCAGAAGGGAAATAGGATGTAACTAGTTCATTGACATTGTGAATATTTTTATGAACTGGTTCTTTATAGAAAAGATTGACCGGTTGGGGTTTAAGAACATAATCTATTCTTGTAGTTCTGTATGGATTATTATGAGGCATTGGAGTAATGGACTGACAAGTAAAGGGATCCAAAGCAAGGGCAGAAGTGTAACTAGGTTTAGGAATGTTACCAAGAATTTGGTATCTGTTGGCTAGATCAATTGAAGGAGCAAAAATAGGTTGATTGATTGGAACAATGACAAGTTTAGAAGGAGGCTTTTGACTTGACATCTGCAGTTGAACAAATAGAAGTTGATTAGCATCCACTGAGGAGATCTAACTTATCAATATGGAAATTGAGAAGATTAGTGTAATGGGAAATCAAATTGCGTTGACTGCAAATTTGCTAGAATTGTAAATAAGGGTCTTGGTTAATCACTTTTAAATAGGTTATTTTGAAAGAGCAACAACGAATCAATTTGCAATATCGAGTGACTGCTAACTTGTGTGTAGAACAATAAGGAGTACGTATGATGCACTATCCCCTTGTAAAAATTCTCGGGTAAGAAAATCATGGATAGAATTTTGACTACCAGGAATGTATTCAATATCAAAATCAAAGATACTTAAAATAGATTGCCAATGGGCAAAAATATGTTTGCTAGCAATATTTTGAACATCTTTTTCTAAACCATATTTAGCACTTTTACAATCAACTCGTAAAAAAAAATTTTGATTTAAAATATCATCTTGAAATTTACTAATACATAATACAATAGATAAAATTTCCTTTTTAATAGTGCTATAATTTTTTTGTGTTTTGTTCCAAATACCAAAATGAAAACGAACAATTTGTTCAGATGATTGAAGAGTGACCTTCTGAAGAAGAATGCCACCATAACCAACATCAAAGGCATCAGCTTAAATAATTTGAATGAATTTTCAGTAGGAATACCAAGACAAGGAAAAGTTTTGACATATTTTTTTGACTTGGTGCACAATAGTAGTATGATTAGGAGACCAGGGAGGAGGATTATCTTTCAATCTATCAAAAAAGGGTTGACAAATTTTCCTAAGGTCTTTATAGAATTCAGCAATGTAATTTAGGAAACCTAGGAATCGCTGTAACTAGGCTTTATCTAAGATTTCATCAGGAAACTTAGAAGCAAACTCAATGGATCAACTTATGAGGACTTTGGTAAATATCATAACTTAAAAATCGGACTTTGGTTTGAAATAACTTAATCTTAGGTGCAGAGATAGCTAAACCATTATGTTTAATAATCTGGAGGAAGGAATGGAGATGTTTCCAATGTTCATCTATTGACCGGGAGAAAATAAGAATGTCATCAATGTATACGATAAAAAAATGACTAAAGAGATTAAATATTTCATTCATGATGTTCTGAAATTCACTAGGTGCATTTTTTAAACCAAAAGGCATGACATTCCATTCGTAATGACCAAAGGGCGTAGTAAAAGCAATTTTATATCTATCATTATGATGAATTTGTGTTTGTCAAAATCCACTTTTAAGATCAAATTTATTAAAGATGACGGTTTGACTAAGACGTTTAATTAAATCTTTTTTTATTAGGGATTGGATAGCGTATCCATTTTAAAACTTTTTTTAAAGGTTTGTAATTGATGACTAATCGCGGAACACCACGTTCAAATTCAGTGTTTTTATTAACATAAAAAGTAGGACAAGACCAAGGTGACTTGCTTAACTAATGATATTATTTTTAAGTAATTCATTAATTTCTTTTTTACACGTTTCGACTAATTCATTATTTATTTGAATTGGACGAGATTTAGTAGGAATTTGTCTTTCATTAAAAAATTTAATATAAGGAAGTGTAATTACGTGTTTTTTTTCCTATGCCAGAAAGTACTAGGTAAAATAGAACAGACAGTAGTTTCTAAATGGGTTTTGAATTGTTCAATTTTAGAAACAAGAATTGGATTTGTTAATTGAGATTCAACTCTTTTATATTTGACTTCTTCCTTAAGAAACTTAAGTTGTTTGGTTAATCGGTAGATAGATTGGGATATGGAACATCCTTTTAATTGATTTAATTCTTTGATTTCATGAGGAGATAAGAATTTAAAGGTTATTGTTTGACCAAAAACTTATGTTGTTATTCCATAATTAGTGGTAGTGAATGAGTATAATAAAAAGATAAATGAAGTTCCTAAAATGACTTTGTCTATCATATTTCGAACTAAAACAAATGATGTTTTAAAACAAACATTATTTTGACAAATATGCACTTTAGATAATTTATATTTAATATAGATTTGACTTCCATTAGCAGAACTTAATTGTTCACCAGTTTAATGATAATATTTTGTGGAGATTAAATACTTGGATACAATTTAAATCAACGCCAATGTCAATTAGGACTATAACTTCTATTTCAAAATCATTAATAACTAACTTAACTTTCGAATGCTATTTTTGAATATTAATTTTATTAATAATATTTAAACAATTACTGTCATCATGATTATCATTGTCGTGATGAGATTTAGTTGATCGATTATCAAAGACGACACAGTTGGGATTGTGACTAAAACTAGATTCATCAGAGGAAGTATCATTATCTTTTTTAAAATCATTAAGACTTTTATTGATTTTTAATAATACAATTTCTTCTTCTAATGATTTGTCTTTAGTTTTTAATTCTTTAATAGTTAATTTAATTTGATTAATTTCTTTCTGAAAATCTTGTAAGGTTACTTCTTTATGGTGAACTTTTTTGAATCTTTCTAAAGTAGAAGTTAAACTAATAATTGATTTATCTTAATGAAGTTTTTATCTTTATTCATTAGTAAAGATTTTAATTTATTAGTATGTTTTCTTTTCAAGTCAGGATTGTCTAATTTACTAATTAATTTAATTAATGAATCTTCTTTTTGCTGGAATTTACTAAGTACAGTGACTTGTTTACAACAGGTATCATCCATCTAGTACCTCATCAAGTGATCCTAATCTATCTAGTAGTACTTCGGACTATTATTCTCCTACTGATAATACTAAAAATGATCCAATTGAACTAGGAGGTATACATTTCACCTAATTTTTCTCTTTTCCATTTCAAATCCCTCCTCAAACCCCCAACTAAATACAGCGTAAATTACAATTAATTAAACTACCAGATAAGCTTGTCCACTTTCATCCACTTAAAACCAAATATACAAAGGATAAACAAGTCAGAGTGGTAAATATGATGTTCTGAATATAGACAGAAAAACTAAAACAAACATCAATGAAAAGAATTAGATACAAGGATTTCAAATTTTCCAATCCTACATCTTCCACCAAATGAATAAATAAAACAAGACAGGACAAATTTTATCCACTACCATGGCACGTGTATCCCATTCTTGAACTGCAAAAGAACCGACAATAAACCAAAAAGCAGGATGCACACACAATCTTGCATAGAGTTCAAAAACAAATTGCACTATTACACATTCTCAGGCACATTTACAAATAAACAGATACAACCGAAAAGCAAGCTTTGAATGGCCAAGTGGAGCCAACATGCAAATTTCAGACATGCCTGAATATGGGAAATCTACATTTGTTAAATTGGATAATGCATAGTTACGCCATAACATGAACAGTAATACATTTTTATAAGGTTATAACAAGTTACATAAAAGCGAAGGTTGATTTCATTTTATGCCGTTTACGATGGTGCAAACATTGCAAACTCACCTCCAGTAAAGTTCTGAAAGTATAGGTGTCAAATTGGGATACAAGTCGTGTACCTTTTTTATTATTACACATTTAAAAATAGATAGTAAAAATTAATAGTCAAAGAAAAAACAAATATTGTGAAAATAAAACGCTAAATAATAAATAATCCTTAAAATTACATAAGTAAGGTTCCTTAAATTAAATGGTAGGGTAAATTACAAATACACCCCCTGAGGTTTGTTTAAAATATGGATTGCTCCTTGTGGTTTTAAAAATTACAAATACCTCCCTGTCATAATTTTTTTATTTAACAGAATTAATTGAAAAAGTGAAATTTTTAACTATTCACCTATACAATAATAAAATTATCTAAATTATTAATTGAAATAAAATTTTAATATTATTAAAAACTGTTAATTAACTTGATAATTTATTAATAAAATGACCTATTTGTTATGAAATTAGAAACCTTAGGGAGCATAATGTAATTTCTAAAACCAGAAAGGATAATTTATAATTTAAGTAAATCTCGAGGAGTGTGTTTGTAATTTAACCTAAATATTATACATTGATCAACACTTATAAAATGCACATAAAATGTTCCCTAAATGCATATAAACTGCAAGCAAATTTGAAATATGTATGACAAAAATACAGTATTTGAAAGTAACATTAATAAATTCTTGAATCAAATTTAGAAAAAAAAAATACACAAATAAAAAGGAAAAAAAAAAAAAGAAATAGAAAAGTAGTGGAAAATAGTATATCATATTTTAGCATACAAATACTATAAAAATAGAAAAACCATAAATAGAAAAAAAAAATACAAGAAATCAAAACAAAGAAAATCAAACAAACAGACAAAAGCAAATCATGTACCTTTTTTTAATTACACATTTAAAAATACATAGAAAAATTTAATAGTCAAAGAAAAACCAAAAATATTGTGAAAATAAAACACTAAATAATAAATAATACTTAAAATTACAGAAGTAAGGTTCCTTAAATTAAATATTATGCATTGATCAATACTTATAAAATGTTCCCTAAATGCATATAAAATGCAAGCAAATTTGAAAATATGTATAACAAAAATACAGTATTTAATTAATAAATTCTTAAATCAAATTTAGAAGAGAAAAAAATACACAAATAAAAAGGGAAAAAAAAAAGAAATAGAAAAGTAGTGGAAATACTATAAAAGTAGAAAAACCATAAATAGAATAAAAGAATTACAAGAAATCAAAACAAAGAAAATCAAACAAACAGACGTAAGCTATTCCGACTCAGTTTACTAAGAATTAAACAAGCTCAACTCAAGCTCAAAAAAGCATTGAACATACAGACGTAAGCTATTAGGGCTGCCCAGTTGAGTGAAGCTTGTTGGCATTCCGGCTCAGTTTAGTAAGAATTAAACAAGCTAAACTCAAGTTTAAAAAATTGAGCTCAAGCTCGATTCATCGAATACTTGAGAAACTCGAGCTTGGATCAAGTCAACTCAAATACATAAACGAGTCGAGCTCAACCAGTGTTTTCAAAGGCGAAAGCGCAAGGCGAAGCGTTTTACCCTTGTTGAGGTGAGGCATAAGCCTCGAGGCATTGAGACGTAAGCCTTTTGAATTTTGAATTTTTTTATTTTTATAAAATACAAAATTAATTAAATATAGCATAAAAAGAGTAAAAAAAATAAGAATTACCAAATCAAATTCTTAACAACCATTCTAAGCATAAAACCAAAATTAATTAATAATTTCAAGTATTGTAAGAGCTTTCTAAATTATTCTCATTAATACTATAATAAAAAAAAAAAACTTAAGTGATGGTCAAAAATAACTTAAATTCCAATTGTTCAATAAACAAAATAACTTAAACTTTAATACTCTATAAACAAAGCAATAAATAAATAATAGGTCACTCTAAGTCATCCTCATTAATATTGTCATCATCTTCGTCTGCAATATCTATAATGGGATAGGTTTCACCATCTGTTCCATCATCTATTCCACCAACTTCTTCCAACTCCATATCTTCATCCACAAGGATGCATCTTGCTGCCTTGCCTTTTCCTTTATCATTTCCTATACAAGAAATAGGATTTCAAATTAATTAAATAGGCACATATAATAATATATATGCAACTAGTCCATAATTGTTTAACAACTTATTTGAACCTTCACCAACTTTTCTTTTCTTTGCATTCGAAGATGAGTCAACATTAATCGTAGTCGTAGTTGATCGATTCTCCACACTTCTATCATAGGTAGTGATAGGCACAGTCCTAATTGCTTCAACATCGAACAATTCTTCTTCATCAAGCCAAGAAGCATCAAGGGGGAGGATAGGGTCTTCTTTTTCAGCAATCCATTCATCATCCGAATCAATTTCACCAATTAGTATTGGATCGATGTTTTGTCTTCTTTTGATACTCCTCTCTCTTAGTTTAGTGTTGTACTTCACATATACCAAAGCATTCAAACGTTTGTGCTCAAGCCTATTCCTCTTTTTTGTATGAATCTAATATAATTATATAAGAAACGAAAATATGAATATTTTATTTTATGCATAAGAAAGTTTTGGAAAGAAAGATATATTACCGACTCAAAGGTGCTCCAATTCCTCTCACATCCCAAAGCATTACAAGTTAAACTAAGTATTTGAATAGCAAATTTTGTTAACTCTAGTGTTTTGCTCCCAAAACGAATCCACCAATTAGCTACATAATTTAAAAAATGCACAAATGATTTCAATCTTGTATTTTAATTTTAAAGAATGTAATTGGAAAATTATTTTCATATTAGTTTCTTACCGGGAGAGCGTATCGCTCTGGAATCAATCGCAACACGACTTCAGAATTCCTTTTTGCTTGGTCATAATAGTCCAATTGGATATCAGCCTTGAGACGCTCATCGTAACTCAACATTCTATCCATGCACTGACACAATCCTTGCTTCACCTCCTCAACATTGAAGAAGCTATCTCAATAGCGCAACTGAGGGTTTAGATAATAACAAGCAGCATGTAAAGGTCTATGAAGTTGTAGTGTCCACCTTGCATCTATCTTATTCCAAATTGGTCCGTACTTCCTAACATTTCCTCCATAATTGAAAGCAATTTTTTCTTTAGCCGAATCCATCAACTCATAAATATAACCCATAGCAGGCCTCTCCTCTGAATCAACTTCTCGCAAAACACTAACCAAAGGTATTGTGCTTTTGATACAAAAAGCAACATTAGAACAAAATTTTGGATCAAACAACACAGTTGCATGAGTCTTTACCCCTTCAACCTTTCTTGCCCAACTACTAGAAGCCCACTTTTCTGAAGAAAACATAGCTTGGAGTGGTTGCTTTTGTTTGTAAAGACTTTGGAGAGTAAGATAAGCAATGGCAAACCGTGTTACTGCTGGACGGAGTAGTTCACTGTTCTTTGTAAATGATCTCATCATTGAAAGAACCCAACAATGTCCATATATGAACTTGACCACTTGTCTAGCTAATGAAAGAGTTTGATCACAGACTTTCAATTTTCCAATGTCCTCCAACATTAAATCAATACAATGCGCAGCACATGGAGTCCAATACAACTTCTTCCTCTTCTCCATAAGTCTCGACCCGACATTGACATAGTTTGAAGCATTATTAGTAATAACCTGAACAACATTATCTTTCCCAATTTCATCTACGACACTATCAAGATAGTTAAACATCAACTTCCCGTTTTTTATAGTATCAGATGCATTAATTGACTTTAAAAACCAAGTTCCAGCAGGGCTATTCACAAGAAAATTAATAAGAACTCTACTTTTTCCATCTGTCCAGCCATCAGACATAATTGAGTATCCATATTGTTTCCATGCTTTCTTATGTTCCTCCATCATGACATTTATATCTTCTACTTCTGCTTTAAGAATCCAAGTCCTCAGTTCATGCATAGAAAGGGGTTTGAACCCAGGTCCATAATTTGCAATTCCATCAACTGCAGCTACCCAATATGGATCATTCACTAAATTAAATGGAAGAGCTTTACAATATATAAAACGCTCAATCTTTCAGCACACATATTTTCTTTCTTCTTGTTTCCATTTGGAGTTCAATGTAGATTGTCATGCTTGAGAACTAGCAAATTTATCCATTGGATCCCTTGGTTTTGGTGGTTGTGTCATACTACCAGTATCGCCATCAATAGATTGAGAAGCACCACTCTCGCCCTTTGCTCCAGCATCCATCCCAATTTCATATAGCATCTCATTGCGGGCACTTTTTTGCACAAAGAAATTTTTTAATGCGTGTTGGCATTCCAACTTTACATCTTCAAGAACTTTTGAACACGGTTTAATGCCTTTATGCATGCCGGCAAGATGATTTTTAAATCGACTTATAGTACTACTACAAGTTTGATCACAAAATTTACATCTAAAATACTTTTCCCCATCAACTTCTTTTACATACTTCCAAATAAAATCTTTTCTTTGGCCTTTGGGTCCAGTCATTTTTTTTTGTCCCCCCAAACTTATCAATAGTAGCACTATATAAAAATAAACAAATAAAAAAATAAAAACAAAAAAGATACTGATTAGATGAGATGGTAAAAAGAATAATACAATATTAACAATAATAATAATAAATTAAAGTCTATCAAATAATAATAATAATAATAATAAATTAAAAAAGTAGAAGCTAAGTTATAATAATAATAATAATAATAATAATAATAATATATTAGAGTCTACAATGTGGACAAGTCAATAGAAGCTAAGTTATAATAATAATAATATATATTAGAATGTACAATGTGGACTAGTCAACAGAGAGATTAAAGTCTATCAAATAATAATAATAATAATAAAAAATTAAAAAAAGTAGAAGCTAAGTTATAATAATAATATATATTAGAGTCTATGTGGACAAGTCAACCGAAGCTCAGTTATAATAATAATAATAATATATATTAGAGTGTATAATGTGGACTAGCCAACAGAGATATTTGTTTCTATAGAAACAAAGAGATAGATGTATACATCACAGTTTGAGTGGAGTGATACAGAAGCAGAGACGGAACCAACGAGAACACAGAGAGAGAGAGAGAGAGAGAGAGAGAGAGACGATGGAGAAAACAAAACAAGAGAGAGAGAGAAAGAGAGGATACAGAAAATAGAACAAGAGAGCGAGAGAGAAAGAAATAGAGACTTCGTACCCAGAAAACCCTAGTTCGTTGGAGAAGATTAGAAGACTGATTCGAACTTGTTGGGACTTTGATTTGAAGAATATCGACTTACATAGTATTTATATCTTCTTCTTGAGCAATTTTTGTTTCAATCGAAGTCGTTTATAACGAGTTTCCATCAAATACTCTATCATTTCCTTTTTCTGATTTTTGAAATCAAACTCCTGTAAGGCTTGCGTCTCGTTGTTGAAAGCATGAAAAGCGCATAAAGCGCAACAGATACTTACGCCTTTGCGTTTGAGACGTACGCATAGCTAGTGTCTCGCCCAAAAAAGAATGCATCTGTGCGTTTTCCATACACCTCGCCTCAAGTCGCGCCTCATATACGCCTTTGAAAACCTTGAGCTCAACTATGAAATGAAAAATTAATTATTAGCATATTAAGAGAAAGAAAAAAGAGAAAATTGAATACTCAATCAAATATGTAAATTTACAAAAATACCAAAACCAAACCAAACCAAACCAAGCCTTAAGTCCCATCAAATGGGGTTGGCTACATGAATCCTTCTTCTCCACGCGGCCCTATCAAAGGGCATTTCGTTAGTCAAATTAAGTAGATTCATATCTCTATTTACAAGCTAACCAATGTTAATCTAGGCCTATCCCGTCCCATAATACTTCCATGTACCATTATAGCATCGCATCTCTTCACTACTACATCTGTTGGTCCCCGTTGAATATGACCAAACAATCTCAATCGATTATCTCTCAACTTATCTTCTATCGGTGCTACTCTTATCCATTCCCGAATACACTCATTCCTAATTCTGTCTTGTCTAGTCTTGCCACACATCCACCTTAGCATTCTCATCTCAGTCACACTCATCTTATCTACATGTTGTTTCTTGGTTGCCTAACACTCCGTTTCATACAACATCGCTGGTCTAATAGCCATTCTATAGAACTTAGATTTAAGTCTAGTGGGTATTCGTTTATCGCACAGTACCCATGACGCACTTCTCCACTTACACCATTTCGCCTTAATCTTATGGGCCACATCAGCATTAATCTCCCCCGCTGTTGTGATAATCGACCCTAAATAACGAAAATGTTCACTCTTAGGTAGTTCTTGATTCTTAATCTTCACTTCTCCTCTGCTTTCATTGTTACTGTTACTAAATTTACACTCCATGTACTCTGTCTTAATTCTACTTATCCAAAATCTTTTAGATTCAAGAGCTTTTCTCCAAATCTCTAACTTTATATTAACTCCTTCTCTAGTCTCATCCACTAGCACTATATCGTCTGCAAAAAGCATACACCATAGCACGTCATCCTAGATATTTCTCGTCAACTCATCCATAACTAAAGTAAAAATATAAGGACTTAAGGCAGATCCTTGGTGTAACCCTACAGTGATAGGAAATTCATTTGTCTCTCCAGCAGGCGATTTAATAGTGGTCACCACCCCTTTATACATGTCTCTAATCACATCAATGTAACCTTTTGTCACCCCTTTCTTCGCTAACGCCCACCATATTATATCTTGGGCCAATCTATCATATGCTTTCTCAAGGTCAATAAACACCATATGAATATCTCTTTTCTTTTCTCTGTACGTTTCTATTACTCTCCTCAAAAGATAAATCGTTTCCATTATTGACCTGCTAGGCATAAACCTAAATTGATTCTTTGACATTTCTATTATATCTCGCAATCAGCGTTCTATCACCCTCTCCCACACTTTTATTATATGACACATTAACTTTATTCCTCTATAGTTATTGCAATTATGGACATCTCTTTTATTCTTATAGATTGGTACTAAAATACTCTTCCTCCACTCATCTGGCATGCTCCTAGTCAACAAAATTTTGCTAAACCACCTAGTCAACCAAGCAATCTCCTTTTTACCCAAACACTTCCAAGCTTCAATAGGGATATCATCTGATCCTAAATCCTTATTTGATTTCATCTGGTCCTAAAAGTATAATGCAAAAAATATACATAGATGAAAAAGAAAGCAAATAGAAAAAGAGTGGAAACATATTATCATATTTTAGTGTATAACTGCAATAAAGAATAAGAGGAAGACAAACATAAATAGAAAAAAAAGAAAGAAAAAGAAAAAAAGAATTCCAAGGAATCAAAACAAAGATAATTTAACATATAAATAAATCTACAACCAAGCCGAGCTTAGCTTTTGGGTGTTCACACACAGTTTACTAAGAATTGGCCAATATCAAGTCAAATTCGAGCTCGGCTTGAATCAACTCAATTATATAAACTTGTCGAGTTCTGAATAAATGATTAACCTTATATTTAAATTGCATATATTAATTACGAGAAAAAGAGAGTAAAATATAAAAACACTAGAAGAAATATGTAAATTTATTCATTCTGATGTATCGAGAAAAAAATGTAAATTTGCAAAAGCACCAACAGAAAAATAAACTAAAATAATAGAAGATTGAAAACTCAAAAGAAATAAAAGAACTTGGAACATCTTAAAAGAAAAATTAAAAAGGGAAATAATTATCAATTAGTAGTAGAAAATACCTAGAAAAAATTACACAAATAAAAAGGGGAAAAAAAGAAATAGAATAGTGGAAAAATAGTATATCATATTTTAGCATACAAATACAATAAAAGTAGAAAAACTTTAAATAGAAGAAAAGAATCACAAGAAGGTAAAACAAAGTGATCCGAACAAATAGACGCAAGCTATTTCGTTTGGCAAGGGCTCAAGTGGCTCATGAGCCACAAAAGACAAAATAGGCTCATGAGCCACAATAGACAAAACATCACATCCAACCCTATAATCATTACACTCTTCTCTCACAAAAAAAGCCAAAAAAGCCAAAAAGCCAAGAGCCCTTCCCAAACCAAGCTTTTGAGCCCAGGCTCATATAGCCAAAAAAGTCAAAAAGCCAAAGAGCCAGCCCACTTCCCAAACGGAGGCTGCAAAGTTGAGTGGAGATTGTAGGCGTTCCGGCTCGGTTTACTAAGAATTAAACAAGCCCAACTTAAGCTTAAAAAATTTAGAGGTTGTTGGCGTTCTGGCTCGGTTTACTAAGAATTAAACAAGCTCAACTTAAGCTTAAAAAATTAAACTCGAGTTCAGTTCATTAAGGGTCTGTTTGGTAACGTTTACGTTTTCAGTTTATATTTACAAAAATTTTATAAATTAGTTTTTGTTTATTTTTTGTTTATTTTTAGAAAAACATAAACTACAAACGCGTTTGGTAATTAACAAAATATTTAAAAAAAATTAAAAATATAAAAAAGAGTGAGAAATGGCAAGTGGTGGCAAATGGAGGCGGAAGACGCTGGTGGAAAGTGGTGACGGTGGGTAACGAGTGGTGGATGGGTGGGTGACGGTGGCGGGTGGTGGGTGGTAGCGAGTGGGTGGTGGTGGTGGTGGTGGTGGCGGTGGCGAGTGGTGGTGGCAGGTGGGTGGTGGATGGCGGGTGGTAGCGGGCGGGTGGATGGGTGGTGGTGGTGGGTGGGTGACGGTGGCGGGTGGTGGGTGGTAACGAGTGGGTGGTGGTGGTGGCGGGTGGTGGATGGTGGTGGCAGGTGCGTGGCGGATGGCGGGTGGTGGTGGGTGGATAGGTGACGGTGGCGGGTGGTGGGTGGTAGCAAGTGGGTGGTGGCAGGTGGGTGGCGGGTGGTGGTGGCGGCGAGTGGGGGGTGGTAGTGGCAGGTGGGTGGTGGGTAGTGGTGGCAAGTGAGTGGTGGGTGGTGGTGGTGGTGGTGGGTAGTGACGGGTGGTGGTGGGTAATGACGGGTGGTGGATGGTGGTGGCAGGTTGGTGGTGAGTGGTGGTTGCGGGAGGTGAATGGTAGTGGCGAGTGGTGGGTAAATGGCAGATGGGTAGTGGCGGTGGCGGCGGTGGCGGCGGCAGTGGTGGCGAGTGGATGGCAGGTGGTGATGGGGGGTAGGTAGTGGGTGGTGGCGGCGGAAGACAGTGGTAGAAAATGGTGGCGGGTGGTGGCTAGTGTTGGGTGGTAAAAAAAAAAAAACTTAAAACTCAAAACGGAAACACATTTTTTGAGTTTACATTTTTTGGCCAAATTTATAAACTGAGACCACTGATTTATAAATCAAAAATTTACCAAACAAGTTTTTATTTGAGTTTTTTAAATTTTTGTAAATATAAACAGAAAATTAAAAACGTAAATGTTACCAAACGGCACCTAAGTACTTGAGAAATTCGAACTTGGCTTGAGTCAACTCAAATACATAAACAACTCAAGCACAAAAGTATGAAATGAAAAATTAAACATGAATTAATTATCAATCAAATATGTAAATTTACACAAACACCAAACACTTGGATACAAATAAAATAAATTAATAAAATTGAATATTCAAAAGAAATAAAAGAAAAATATAACATTACCTATGCCATAAAATAAAAATGTAACATTTTACAATACTAATATATATGCAATAAATAAAAATAAAGAACAACTTTGAACAACACCTTAAAAGAAAATAAAAGTATAATGCATAAAACATACGCAAATGAAAAAGAGAAAATTGAATGAATACTCCATCAATCAAATATTTAAATTTACATAAACACTAAACACTTACGGAAAAATGAAATAAAATCAATTATAAATTAAATTAATAAAAGATTGAATACTCAAAAGAAATAAAAGAAAAAAATAACATTACAAGTGTCATAAAATAAAAATATAACAAGAAATAAAATAAAGGACAACTTCAAACAACTTAAAAGAAAATAAAAGTATAATGCAAAAAATATACACAGAGGAAAAAGAAAGCAAATAGAAAAAAGAGTGGAAACATATTATCATATTTTAGCGTATAATCGCAATAAAGAAGAAACGAGAAAAAAACATAAATAGAAAAAAAAAATTCCAAGAAATCAAAACAATGATAATTGAACATATAAATAAATTTTTGCAGCCAAGCCGAGCTTAGCTTTTGGATGTTCACACTCAGCTTACTAAGAATTGGCCAAATATCAAGTCAAACTCGAGCTCGCCTTGAATCAACTCAATTACACATAAACTTGTCGAGCTTTGAATAAAAGATTAACCTTACATTTAAATTGCATATATTAATTACCAAAAAAGAGAAATTGTGAGTAAATTATAAATACACTAAAAGAAATATGTAAATTTCATCAATCAAATATATAAATTTATTCATTCTGATGTACCAGGAAAAAAAATATATAAATTTAAAAAACCACAATACTATAAACCCACCCATATCAATCTAGAATTTATCCAGAAAAAGAAATCAATAGCCCAGATTCATTTCATATGTGAACTCCACACTTCATCAATTCAATCTCTACCACACAAACACATTCGAGGTAAAATTCAGAGTCCGTAAAAGTCGGTTCGTAGCATTTTTCTTTACAAAAACACTAATAGAAAAATCAAATAAAATAATAGAAGATTGAAAACTCAAAAGAAATAAAAGGACGACTTGGAACATCTTAAAACAAAAATAAAAAAGCATAATGTAAAAAGTATATGCAAATAAGGAGTAAAAACAAGAAGAAAATAAATAAAAAAAGATGAGGAAATAGTATCATTTATTTAATAGTATATAATTGCAATAATAAAGAGTAGGAAAAAAAACATAAATAGAATAAAAGAATTACAAGAAATCAAAACAAAGAGAATAATTATCAATTAGTAGTGGAAAATACATCAAATTTAGAAGGAAAAAATACACAAATAAAAAGGGGGGGAAAAGAAATAGAAAAGTAGTGCAAAAATAGTATATCATATTTTAGCATACAACTAATATGAAAGTAGAAAAACCATAAATAAAAGAAAAGAATTACAAGAAGTCAAAGCAAAGAGAACCGAAGGCGTAAGCCATTAGGGCTGCAAAGTTGAGTTGAGCGTGTTGGCGTTACGGCTCGATTACCAAGAATATTTTTTTGATCAGCGGCTCGGTTACTAAGAATTAAACAAGCACAACTTAACCTTAAAAAATTGAGCTCAAGCTCAATTAAGTAATTAAGAAACTCAAGCTTGGCTTGAGTCAACTCAAATACTTAAACGAGTCCAGTTGAAGTATGAAATGAAAAATTAAACATGAATTAATTATCAATCAAAGAATGCTTAATAATAAAAGAATGCTTAATAATAAATTTCATCAATCAAATATGTAAATTTACAAAAACACTAATAGAAAAATAAAATAAACTAATAGAAGATTGAAAACTCAAAAGAAATAAAAAGACAACTTAGAACATCTTAAAAGAAAAATTAAAAAGCATAATGTAAAAAAATATACACAAATAAGGGGGGAAAACAAGAAAATAAATAGAAAAGATGGGAAAATAGTATCATTTACTTAATAGTATATAATTGCAATAATAAAGAGATGAAAAAAACATAAATAGAATTAAAGAATTACAAGAAATCAAAAGAAAGAGAATTAGACAAACAAATAGATCGTAGGCCATTAGGGTTGCAAACGTGCGGGCTTAAAAAATTGAGCTCGAGCTCGGCTCATTAAATATTTGAGAAACTTGTTGAAATTAAAAATTAAACTCAAATTAATTTGCATATTAAGAGAAAATTATGAGCCAAATATTAAAAATTGCTTATATTATTAATAAATTTCATAAATCAGAAATGTAAATTTATAGAAACACCAATCACTAATAGAAAATAAAATAAATTAATAGAAGATTGAAAACTCAAAAAGAAATATGTATAACCAAAATACAGTATTTCAAAGTAACATACTAACATTATTAAATTCCTGAATCAGATTTAGAAAAAAATAAACAAATAAAAAAGAAGAAAAAAATAGTGGAAAATAGTATATCATATTTTACGTTCAAATACTATAAAAGTATAAAAAAAACATAAATAGAATAAAGAATTACAAGAAGTTAAAACAAAGAGAGTCGAACAAATAAACGTAAGCTATTAGGGCGGCAAAGTCGAGGGGAGCTTGTTGGCGTTCCGACTCATTTAAATATGAATTAAACAAGCTCAAGTCAAGCTTAAAAAATTGAGCTTGAGCTCGATTCATTAAGTATTTGAGAAACTCGAGTTTGGCTCGAGTCAACTCGATTATAGAAACGAGTCAAGCTCGAGTATGAAATGAAAAATTAAACTTGAATTAAAAGAAAAGATAACATTACCTGTGCCATAAAATTAAAAATACAACATTCTACAGTAGTAATATATAAAGCAATAAATAAAATGAAGGACAACTTTGAACACCTTAAAAGAAAATATAAGTATAATGCAAAAAAAATACATGCAAATGAGAAAGAAAGAAAACAAATAAAAAAAGAGTGGAAAGATAGTATCATATTTAGTGTATAATTGCAACAAAGAAGAAGAGGGGGAAAAAAAATCTAAGAAATCAAGACAAAAGAAATTGAACATATAAAAAAATTTGCAGCCAAGTTGAGTCAACTCGAGCTCCGCTTGAATCAACTCGATTAAACTTGTCAAGCTAGGAATGAAAATTTAAACCTCTATTTAAATTGTGAGTAAAATATAAAAGAATGCTTATATTAATAATAAATTTCATTAATCAAATATGTAACCTTACAAAAACACCAAACACTAATAGAAAAATAAAATGAAATAATAAAAGATTGAAAACTCAAAGAAATAAAAGGAAAATATAACTATATGTGTATCATAAAATTAAATATATAGCATTCTACTTTGGTAATAAATAAGGAATAAATTGAACCCCAAGGTGTTGGCCAAGTGGTAAAAACTTGACAATAAGATTCAAAGTCTCGAGTTTGAGTCACCCCAAAGAACCACTGAAGGTTTGCCCAATCATTAATTTCAGGACCCTGAGATTAGTCGAGTTGCACACAAATTGACCCGAACACCCAATTACAAAAAAAAAATAATAATAATAAATAAAATAAAGTACAACTTTGAACATCTTAAAAGAATAATTAAAGCATGATGTAAAATATATACACAAATAAGAAGGAAAAACAAGAAGAAAATGAATAGAAAAGGTGGGGAAATAGTATCATTTAATAGTGTATACAATTGCAATAATAAAAGAGAATAAAAAAATATAAATAGAATAAAAGAATTACAAGAAATCAAAACAAAGAGAATAACACAAACAAATAGATCATAGGCTAATAGGGTTGCAAGTGTGCGGAGCTTAAAAAATTGAGCTTGAGCTCAGCTCATTAAGTATTTGAGAAACTCTAACTCTACTCAAATCACCTTGATTACATATACGAGTGGAGAATTCAAGCTTGAAATGAAAAATTAAACTCAAATTAATTTGCATATTAAGAGAAAATTATGAGCCAAATATTAAACTGCTTATATTATTAATAAATTTCATCAATCAAATATGTAAATTTACAAAAACACCAATCACTAATACAAAAATAAAAGATTGAAAACTCAAAAGAAATCAAAGAAACTTTACATGGATCTGTTGACTTTTTGACTTTCGAAGGTTATTATTGTAATTGTGAGCGTGCCAGCAAGGATCAATCAGTCCTTACAGAAAATTAATTACCAACCAATTATCAGACGATTGTGTTTTAGTTCTTTCAGCCTCAATAAATAGGACTTTTACTGGTGGCTTGATTTAGGAGAATTAAGCAATATAACAATTAAATGAAGAACAGTTGAAGTATCTCATTAAAATGAAAAACTTACAATAATCCAAACTCAGCCTCGTAGAGGTTTACAGCGACAATCTACTTGAAACTACTCCTATGAACGAAGTGCAGTGCAGGAATCTAAAGTGCAGGAAATGTAAGACTAGAAATGTAAAATTGGAAAGGAAAATAAGTATAAAAGACTAGTTTTTTGGATCTGAGTCTGGAGGCTTTTTCTGGGGCCTTCCCTGCTATTTATACTTCTCAAGGATGACCATCGAACTGTGTTTCCAACCGTCGAACTGCTCCTCCATGATCGCTGATCATGTTGCCTTGTAATTAGCCCACTATGTCATTTGCAGTTAGACTTCCCTCCTAAATTTGAATTTAAATGTAAGTAACCGTTGAAGCCACATCACCTTGTCTCTCTTTGTTGATCCACTGCTACTCAGATCTTGTATTAATCAATACTAACTGCCACGTGTACGATCAGGATCGAAGATTTGACTAGCCTTCCTGTATTACCCTTATTCTGCCACGCGTCGAACTGTAATTGACTTGTACAAAGTATGTAGCCAACATTACCCCCCGCACTAATATACCCAACACTTGGTGATATTAGTAGATCAAGCCCTTTTCTCCACGTCTTAGAACGTGCATGGGCTTTGCATTCTTCTAGAAATGCAACTGTCATTCATTATCTGCATTAACTCCCCTTCAATCTTTTGAACACCTCCACCACCTTAGTATTCGAACAGACTGATACATTTTAATGGCCGAATCAATTTCCTCCTCCATTGATCAAGCACACAAAGAGTCATCTGATGATGTTGTTCTTCCTCGAAAGAACCTTCATGCATTAATTAGCCACCCTTACCCACCTTTCTATATTCAGGTCATGGATACCTTTGCAAATTATCGACCCTTGGACTACGAACACATTGCCCTTAATCCTTTGATTTAGAAGCTTACAAATATGGACATGGGAAATCCTTCTTCTGACTCACCCTTGGACTACGAACAAACTGCTCTCAATCCTCTGATTCAGAAAATTGCAAATATGGACATGGGAAGTTCTTCTTCACAACCCTCTGCATGGGATAAGGCTGCAGCTTCTTCTTCCTCTGGGACTTCTAACTGGACACACTGGTCAAAACCTGAGGCCTGTGATTTAAGGGAGTGAATCAACCATCACTTTGTCGAGTTTACTGACCCTTTAGAGTTCTCTTCCTATGCGCGAAGCTCGGTGGTCTATCCTTACGTGCCCATCGATCATCGACGCAATTTGGAGGAAAATCTGCTTGTAGCATGGTATACATCCTCCATACCTACAAAGATAGTGCACGCTGCCCGACGCCTCAAAAAGGCTCAAGGGTACAATCCATCATTCTTAGCCCAGAAGGCGAAGATTTGTTCTTCTGACTGGCTTGATTATATTAATGCCCTTGTTCCTTCTGCCCTTGCTCCATCTCCTGAAATAGAAGCATCCACACCTTCTCCTCTGCCAAATCCTTGCTGGACAGAGAGACTGAGGCTTGCCCTCTCCGCGGATAAGGTCTTTCCACCTTACAAGCCCCCACATTTCCCTAATCCAGCTGAGCGGAAGCAAGCTCAACTTCTGCTCGCAGCCTTCTCTCACTTGCCCTTCAATGTTCTTGAGGACGAAGTCCCTCTTAAGAACCTCCGATGGGCTTTTGATATTCTGATTCGGGGTCATGTCCTCAATCCCCTTGCCCAAGCAGAGCTTCACATGTTTTTGGACCAACTTCCATTGCTTCTCCATTGGCATCGGACCTCTATGGCCACCACGCAATCTTTAGACCAACTCTCATCTCTTCGAGTTCATGCCCAGTACGAAGCAAAGAACTTCATTGAAGAATTCGATGATTTCAAGAATAAAGATTCTACGTACTGGGATGACTTGGATATAGACGAATTGGAACAAGGATTGAGAGAAACAGCATTCGAAATAAAGACTGAAGAGCTCTTTTACGAAGTGAGAGCACATCAACTCATGCAGCCAATGTTAGAAGAAATAGAGGATAGAATAAAGAAAGAACAGAAATTCATTGATCATAGCTGGACTAAATTTCATGAGCTTGTTATTTATTCCATTCCCTATTTTTATGAGCTTGAGTTTGTACCCAAATAAGGCCATTCGATGTAATTGCTTTTGCTTTAATACCACTAAGACATTTTCTTTGTTTGGTATGGTTTTGATCTTGTCCCCATTTGTCTTTAAAGCAAATTTAGGGTGTCGAACTGAACAATCTTATCCTTCGAATTTGAACTCAATCGTTTTAAATGAAACACTAAAAAAGAACCAACAATGAACCTTTCCAATTTATGGAATATAGTTAACAATTTTTGCTGATTTTCATTTAGAATTAATGCTTTGAATTTAACAATCTTACCCTTTAAAGCTTGTTTTAATCATAACCAACATATGGTCATGGTTAGTATGATCAACCAATTTTAAATTGACCATTTTTCTTCAAAGAACAGTCCATGCTGTTTTTAGTTCAAAAGACAATCTTTGTCTGTATGTATACAAACCAACTATTGGTTTTGATATTTCGAATACCAATTCCCATCCTTAAGGGGTCTCAAGTTTTACTTCGAAAGACATCACTTTTATTGAGAAACCTAAAACAGGTCTTCAATCCTTTTAAAGCAAACAAATACTTGAATATTCTTACATCTTTAGGTATGCAATGTGCTTCGAAGCTAGCTTGGTAGTTTCGAAGCCGTTTATTATTTGATTTTTGGCGCGAAAATCTGGTTTCGAAGCCAAATACTATACTTCGAAGCTGGCTTTAACATCTGGGATGTGTTTTTTCCCTCCAAAAAGTATCAATATTGAAGGAAGCTCTTCGTATTTGTACTTTTAATACTTTAACGAATTACACATTATATCTTTCAAACACAAAGGTTTTTTAACACCCTTTTTATTTCGTGCTTTGAAATCACTCGCTCGCTCAAAACACAAACCCTTTTCCTCTGTTAACCCCATCTTCCTTGCCTCTTCCTTGCTGCTTGTTAGCAATGGATTCTTTTTCTCTGAAAGTGTTTGCTGGTGATCGTATAAGCCCAACCATGGCTTTGAAAAGATGTATTGATAAAAAGATCACCAAGTTAACAACTGATGAGTCAAGCGCCATAGACGGCCGCCTCTTCGTTCCTCATCACAGCAACAAACAAGAATACGTCTTGGGTCCCATCTTTCGAGAGGCTCCTGCTCAACTTCCAGCTTTATACCCTCGTCTAGAGGACCATTTTCTTCTCTACGAAAGAGGGCTCGACTAGGGAAATTGGAGGGTAACCCGACCTCATCGCTGCTGGCCGACATTGAGAGCTGAATGGGAAGAATGGTATGACAGAGTTGTACCTGCGCGAGAAGACGACCTGCAAGAGCTCTGCATTCTCGATGCCCTCCATCTTTCCAGGTTTATCATTCCTGAAGACCCTTTCTTGATTCCCGCTGCTCTTTGTTTTTGGAACATGGCTTTCAATTTTTTTCAATTTCGGTGTGGTATGATGACTCCCACCGTTCTTGATATTTGCCATCTTTTAGGGCTTTCACCCCTTGGCTCTCCTTTCACTCCCGGCTATCCAGACCTTCTTGTTAAGTTCTCCCTTCCACCCTTAAACTCCTCTTACAGTGATTTTGTAAAGGCCAAAAATAAAATGGTAGGTCCCGTGAGAGATAGAGAACTTTTTTCCTTCATTTTGTACTGGTTGTGCAAATTTCTCTTTTGTACATCATCTCAGAGGATTATGCCTGAGTTCGAGCCACTTACGAAGGCACTTGTTTTGAAAAAACGCATAGCCCTGGCTCCTTACCTCTTAGGCCATGTTTATAGAGCCTGTTCTCAATTTTGTGAGAAACATCTTGATGTGAACTAAGGGGGTCCCCTTTGGGTGCTCCAGCTTTGGCTCTTTGCTTACTTCACTGATTTGCATCCCAAATGCTTAAAATTCCTTGTTCAGTACCCTAGTACTTATGGGGAAAAATATGCCAGAGTTGTTCTTTATCATGCTTCCTTTGCCTACTATTTCACCTTTTTTTACCAACTTCCCATTTCTCCACCTGCTACCTACTTCTGCCCCTTTGATGCCAACAAAGGACCTGCTTGGCTTCGAACACTTTTAGCTGACAAAGAGTGCTCTACCCCACCCCATAAAAGCATGTGGGCTTCTATTTTGCTATCGAGGGAGCTGTTCATTGGCACTTTAAACCCTCGAGCTTATAAGTGTATAGCTGAGATGTATTGTCTTTCTCAATTTGCCAGGCAATTTGGGTTAACTCAGTGGATTCCCATTCCACTCTGCAATCTCTCGAATGTCCATCTTACAGCCAGAGATCTGAGAATACCCAAATCAAAACTAGAATAAGCAACATTCAAACTGTTGAAAGAATCGAGTGAGTTCAAATTTGTCCCCTTCCTTCCTTCTGGCCTGGCTCTGAAAAGATTTCAAAACTGGTGGACAGCCAATATGAAAGTGCGCCTATCCGTACACCCTCATGACTTACTGATAGGGTTAGGAGTGCCTTCGAAGGCCAAATCAACCACAGTTGAGAACATCCCCTCTCTTTCCACAGCTGCCAAAACTGCTCCTGTATTCTCATCCTCTCCTGCTAGAGTTACCAGAGCTGCTTCAAAGAGGGGTAAGTATTTTTCAGGTTTCCCCTTAGACTCTTTTGTTTGTTTCCTTTACATTCATACCTCTTGGTGCAGGGTCTCCACAAGAAGAATCTCCTAAGAGGGCTGAAACCCTAGCTACTCTCAAGGACAAACAAAAGCAGAAAAAGAAAAGGAAGCTGATACTCACTCCTGAAGAATCCAAATTCCCAGATTAAAGAAGAAAAGATTGAGAAAGAACAGGAAGTACAATTACAGAGGAGAAAAAGGGAACAGATGACTGTCTTTCCTTCGATTGAAGATCCCACTCATGAGACAGCTGCTAGAGTAGTAGAAGAGGAACTTACTTCTGAGAAATCTGAATCCCAGATCAAAAAGAGAGAATTTGAGAAGGAACAGGCAAGACCAATACATAGAAAGAAGAGAAGGAAGATGACTGTCTCTCCTTCTGATTTGGTCAAAGACCCTATTCATAAAGCAGCTGCTAAGGCAGTAGAACAAGAGCATTCTAAGGCCATCATTGTCTTTGAGAGAGCTGAGAAGAGGCGGCAGCAGCGATTCTTAAGAGATGAAGCAGCTGCTACTGATGCAATCCAAAAGGAAACTGCAAGAAGGCAACATATTACTGAGCACTATTCCCTTCGAAGCTCTCCTATTACTGCTATCTCTTCTGAAACAAGTAATTTCTTTCATGCTTCTACTGTTTCTCCCTTATCAAATTTTTGGTATTGAAACTTGACATTACTTTACATCTCTTCTTTTGCAGCAACAACTACTGAGCCTATTCTTCCAATAAGGACTCCCTCAGTTTCAGTTGAAGTTGATCAGATGCAAAATGTGAGAACTATTCAGATAATACTCCCACTTCCTAGGCCTACATTCAGTGTACCCTCCTTGAGGCCCAGCATTCCTGCATCTCTTTCCTTTGGATTAAATCTGTATCTTCCTCACTTATCTTTGGATCTACCTCAATTTAGTTCCCTTTCGAGCCTTGCTCTTCCCCCTCCTCCTAAGGAAATTCTAACTGATTCTCCATCTCTGATGGTAGTTGATTCCCCTACAGAGAGTGCTGGCAGCTCTCCAACCCATGGTTTATTACCTTTACCTACTTCCAGCCCTTCTTCCCTTGACCTATTGGTGGTTAGGACCATAGAGACTGCTGAAGATGCTCCACCCATCTCTCCTATCCCTATGCAGTCCTCTGTGCTTTCCACTACAACTCTTTCTGCGCCCCTCATGTCCATGGATGAGGGAGATATCTTCGAAGCAAGACTTGCCAGTCTCCCTGACATGCTCTCTACTTCTCCAATAGCCAATGATGAAACTGAGCCATTAGTTTTGGCTGTCTCTTTACTAGAAATTTTTCAGAGTCCTTCTTCCAGTAGTAAGCCTTCTACACCTCTGATAGACTTGGACAACTGCCTGGAACTATTGACATCTTTTTCAAGGATTCCTTTCGAGGCCTTAGAGAGACCTATAATAAGGAATGGCTTCCTTCAGTGCTGCAAAATTATTGAGCAATCCGGCATGACTGTCTCAAGTTATCTATCTCAGGCAGCAGCTACTATTGACTTTTACATCAATATTCGTTGTGCTGCCAAGGCTGCAGAGGAAAAATTGGTCAGAGATCAGGACTTTGTTTCAACAGTACATGCTGAGATATCAGAGCTAAAGGAACAACATTCCTCTGTCTCCCAATTTCGTGCTCAACTACTGAAGAGGAAGGCTCAACTTGAGGAGGAGTTATCTGTAGTCAACCAGGCCTTAGCCCGAACTGATACCAAGTTGTTGATCACCAACCAAGGACTAGCCGATCGAAAGCAAGAAATGACTACAGCCATTCAGTTGTTTTCATCCTTCAAAACTAGAACATCTGTTGTAAAAGAACAACTAAGGCATTGTAATGATTTCTGGGCCAATTTATGGCAGAATGTATTTAATTCTTTATGAAACAGCAAACTCTTGTTTATCATTTGAGCATTCTTGTGTTCTTGTACTTAGTATTTATTCTATTCCTCGTGTTTCCCAAATGGTTGGAAAATAAGGTTTCAAATATCTACCATTAATCTTTTTGGAATATACATATCCATTCAAATTTCTCAAATGGTATGCTCCAAAAGGCAGGACTCTATGAATTTGATATGGTCCTTCCCAGTTAGGTGACCATTTGCCAAACTTATGGCTTTTAATTCCTATTGGGAGTATTGTCTTCCAAACCAAATCACCTTCATCAAAGCCAATGTGTTTGACTTTCTTATTATAATTTTTGGTTGCTTTCTTCTTTTGAAAAAGAATGCTATTTAATGCCAGGATTCTAGCTTCATCTATGCTTTCTAATTCCAAGCATATACTCTGATGGTATTACGCAGGATTTAACTGGTCTTGGCATTTTACCCTCAAGGACTTAACATTAATTTCCACAGGTAACACTGCATCATGCACATATACTAAGGCATAAGGAGTGACTCCTGTGCTTAACCTTGGAGAAGTTCTATAAGCGCACAATACATCCAACAACAAGTTATGCCAATCCCTAGGATTGTCCTCCACAACTTTTTGTATTCCCTTTTTCAAGGACTTATTGGATGATTCAGCTTGACCATTGGCTTGTGCATAATAGGGGGTGGAATTAACAAGGCTAATTCCAAAATCTGCCACAAAAGACTTTATCATTTTCCCATCAAACACAGTCCCATTATCAACAGTTATAGTCTGTGGGATACCAAATCTGTGGATTAAATCCTTAATGAATCCAATAACCTCAGTTTGGTCTACAGCCTTGTATGGCTTAGCTTCGACCCATTTAGTGAAGTAATCAGTGGCCACTAAAATGAAACAATAATGCTTCGAAGAAGGTGGGTGTATTTTCCCCATCATATCCATGGCCCATCCTCTAAATGGCCAAGGCTTTACTACTGCATGCAGGTCAGTTATGGGCACATGCCTGATCTTGCCATACTTTTGACATGCCTGGCAACCCCTTGCATATCCTATGCAGTCTTTAAGGATAGTTGGCCAATAGTAGGAATGCCTTCAAAGCAACCACCTCATCTTCACACCAGGCTGATGAGCACCACAGATGCCTTCATGAACCTCAACCATAGCTGTCAATGCTTCTTTTGGGCCTAAATATTCCAGCAATAAACTATTTCCCCTCCTTTTGTAGAGAGCATTACCGTATATGATGTATTGTATAGATTGCAATTTAATTTTTCTGCTGGTCTTCGAGGATGGGCCAGCCAAGTACTGCATTATTGGATGCCTCCAATCTTGTTCCTGCAAGTCATTATGATTGACTTTCAGGACCACATTCCTTTTATTCAAGGGTGGTATTAATTTCTGATATGTTGTTTGGCTTATGTCCCCTTGAGCATTATCCCTCCTCTTGAAATTCGAAACTTTCTGAGCCACATCATTAGCTCTATTATTCAAGAATCTTGGGACATGAGTTACATTTGCTATTTGAAATTGAGAAAGCAGATGTAATGCAACAACATAGTATGGCAACATGCTTATACTTTGACATTTGAAAATCACTTTCACTTGGTTAACCACCAATTGAGAATCTCCAAATATGTCAACTGCATGAACTTGTAGTCCAATAAGAATTTCCAATCCCACTATTAAGGCTTCATATTCAGCTTGATTATTAGAACCAGTAATTTCATCCACTCTGAAACCATGTGTGGTTTCTATTCTTTGTGGTGACTTAATCACTATACCAATTCTAGTTAGGCCATTGGCTTTCGATCCATCGAACCACATTTGCCATGGCTCAACACTAGCCATGCCAAGTTCCATTATCTCTTGGCTTTCTGTTTGAGATGGATGGTCTGCCAAAAAATTGGCTAAAACTTGTCCTTTCACCGCCTTTTGGGGAACATATTCTAAATGAAACTCTGATAAGGCTAATATCCATTTGCCAATTCTTCTCCTCAGCATAGGTCTAGATAACATATACTTAACCAAATCTATGGTTGCAAATACCAAGACAGTTGTAGGCGAAAGATAATATCTTAATTTCATTGCAGTAAAATACAATGCAAGGCACAGCTTTTCTACAGCTGAGTATTTACATTCACAAGAATTTAAAAACCTACTAAGGTAATAAACAGCTTGCTCCTTGCCTTCTTCATTGTCTTGGGCTAAGAAAGCTCCCAATGAATCTTCTGCTGCAGCTATGTACAACTTCAAGGGCTTATCACCCTTTGGTGGCATCAGCACTGGAGGGTTGGCCAAGTAGGCTTTAATACCTTCGAAAGCAATTTCATGCTTTGCTGTCCACACAAATTTCTCTTCATCTTTTAGCCTTAATAAGGAAGAAAATACTTTAGTTTTTCCTGCAGTGTTAGAAATGAATCTTCGAAGAAAATTAACCTGTCCAAGGAACTTTTGTAATTCTTTCTTACTTGATGGAGGTCTGGCTTCAATGATGGCTTTGGCTTTATTCTGGTCAATCTGTATTCCTCTCTTGTGTACTACATAGCCCAAGAAGTTTCCAGATGATACGCCAAAAGCACACTTAAGAGGATTGAGTTTCAACTTGAACTTTCTCATTCTTTCAAAGGCTGCTTCTAAGTGAAACAGATGCTCTTCCATGGATTGGGATTTAACTACAATGTCATCAATATAACACTCTAAATACCCTCCAATGAGGTCATGAAAGATAGTGTTCATAGCCCTCTGATATGTAGCCCCAGCATTCTTCAGGCCAAATGGCATTTTAACCCATTCGAAGGTCCCAATATTCCCAAGACATCTGAATGTTGTCTTGTGAACATCCTCCTCTGCAATGCAAATTTGGTTATAACCAGAGTGCCCATCCATCATTGATAAAATCTGATGCCCTGCTGAACTGTCTACCGACAAGTCTACTATAGGCATAGGATATTCATCTTTTGGAGTTGCTAGATTTAAGTTTCTGAAATCAATGTATACCCTCATTTTACCATTCTTCTTAACTACAGGCACAATATTGGATAGCCATTCAACATACATGGTTGTCCTGATAAAACCTACCTTGAGTAGTCTAAGAATTTCTTCCTTAACTTTTTGAATCACTTCTGGACTCATTCTTCTTGGCTTTTGCTTGTATGGCTTGAAATTAGGCCTCATAGGGAGCCTATATTCCACTAATGACCTATCCAATCCTGGTAGTTCATTATAAGACCATGCAAAACAATCTTTATATTGCTTCAGAACAACCAACAACTGGTCCCTGTCCAGAGCATTCAAACAAGCACTTATATAGGTGGGCTGTTGTATAGAACCTTCCCCTAAATTTACTTCTTCTAAGGGGTTGTGTCTGAGAACTTACTGAAGCTTCCTCTTTGATCCCTTCTACCTTTGAAGCAATCTTCTTGCTTTGTTCTGCTCCCAGGTTCTTTAATTCAACATCTTTACCCTCCTCCTCATAGACAAAGTCTGTCTATAAGGCTTCTTCTTCCTGTATTTCCTGGACTTTTGTTTCAATGTCCAATGCACAGTATTTGCCAAGGACCAAAACTCTGGCCTGTTGTTGCTTCTGCTTGCAGCCAATTATCATGGCTTCTTTCTCTTGCTCTTGTACTCTCTGGAATATTGATTTTACATCCAATATTAAAAACTTAATTAGAGCCAAAGGCTTGGCTTCTTGGACTTCATTTCTTTGCCTACAACCAGGCATCATTGTCATCTTTAACGACAACCTCTTCATCAGCACTCTCCTGGACTAAGTGCTTCAGGTGTGTCACTTCCTCATCAGCCGTCACTTCGGCTGAGCCATCAGGTTTCCTCAGTATACTAAGTGGTGTCACTCCCTCAATATATAATTTGGCCTCTGCGAAGTCTACACAGGCTATGAAGGGTTGAGGATCTGTATCAATTTCCTCTGTCTCCCCATTGCCCAAGGCCATCATTATTTTCTAATGCAAAGAGGAAGGCACACACTTGTTAGTATGAATTCAATCTCTACTAAGTAAAGCATTGTACTTAGCATTGTTGTCGATGACGAAGAATGTTGTCATGCAGTCCCTGGTTCCCACACTCAGGTTGATAGGCAGAATTCCCTGAGCCATCTGTTTGTCTCCGGTGAATCCAGCAATGGTTGTGCTGGTTGGGATTAACCTGGGGTTCCTTTTTCCTAGTTTCTTCAAGGAAGATTTCGGTAGTAAGTTCACCGCTGCCTCATTATCTATCAAGACTCGGTTCAATTGTATCCCATCGAAAAAGGCCTTGATATATAGAGGCTTGACATGCTGTGTCATAGAGTTCGAGGGATATTCAAAAGGATATGGGAGGTTAATGCTCACCTCTTCTTCACTCTCATATTCAGTTTCCATTGAGGTAGCGATTCCGGAATCATCTTGCACCATACTCACTTGTAAGTCTTCACTAGAGACTGAAATTGGGTCCATTTCTTGCCCCTCCTGGTTCTCATCTCCAGCTTGGAATTCATGTGGTAGTATGTGTACCATATTCACTGATACTGAGCCAAATTGGATGGTTGGTTGTGCCTGTTTCTCCTCTTGGCCACTTTGTTCAGTTACTTCAGAAGCATCCTCCATACTACATTCTGGCACTTCCTTACTAACAAGCTCTTTCAAATGGTCTTTTCTGACTGGTTTTTCAACCAAAAATGTTTGTTCAGCCATGAAGGCTTCGAACATTTCTTCTTCAACCATTTCTTTCTTTTGGCCTAAGCCAACTTCTTTCTCTGCCTCGCTGTCACTCTCCATCAACGCCTTCTCCAATCCTGCTAAACTAGACTTCTCTCTGGCTTTTAGTTCAGAGTGAACTTTGGCCAACTGTTCTCTGCTGCAACCCATCTTGCCTTGTAGAGTTGGTTTTGGAGTATGGTCTGACTTTGGATTCTTCTTGCCTTCTGTTTGCACCAATAAAGAACTCTCTCCACTCTCTTTCAGGTCTTGCTGGTACTGAGTGTACCTACGCTGAATTTTCCTCCTTTGTGATCTAGAAATTACGGGGACCATATCTGGTTCCTTTGTTTTTGGGTACTTAAGCAATACCCAATTGTTTGGAGCCACTAAAGCAGGCTTGACCATCCTGCCTTGGTTTCCAATTACATCTCTTTGGGTAAACACTTCCCTAGGTTTGTTTTGCATCACAAACCAATCTGGGACCCCAGGTACCCACGAACTTACTGACCCGGTTGTTGAACTGCTTCTTTCTTCCTTCAAAGTCACCTTCGAAGCTGGCTGTGAAGGCCACTGTTTGGCCCTGACTTCATGCTTTGGGCCTAACTCAGGCCTTTGATGAGGGTGTCCACTTTCTGTCCTGCGTGAAGCTGGTCTAGGTGGCCAATCTCTGGCTTTGATACCCCATAAACTGAACCTTTCTCCAGTCTCCTCTCAGAATGACTGCTCTCCATTCTATAATAATTAGGTGGCCTGGACTCATATAAAGGCCTCTTGCCTTTGGAATGCATTCTATCAGCTGTTGGTTCAACCATCAATGGCTGCTGCCTAACACCAGATGGATATGGCCTTTTATTGTAGGCATTGGTTGGTTTGGGACGTCTCTGCACATCCCTGTAATATTGCTTCCCATCAATTGGAAGCCCTTTCAACCATTTGTAGCTTAGTCTGCACCTGGGACACATCCTTTGCATTACAGCTGCTTCTAAGGAGTCGTCATCCAGTGCTTCTTCATCAGAGTCTTCCCTCTGGTGTGAGAAACCTTGCCCAATAGCTGGTAGATTTCCTGTGTCTTTCTTGATAGTTGTCTGGTTAGCAACATGCATCTGCACATTGACTTCTCCCAATTCTTTCAAGGACAAGCTTCGAAAGTCTGGCATTATGACATTGGCTACCACCTCTCCAATTTCTGGAAATGGATTACTGTCAATCCCCATGGCCTTTTCTGCTTTGGTTGGGAATTTCAAACTTCCTTTCCGAATTTGTTCTTGGATCCTGTCTTGAAAAACAATACAGTTCTTAGTCGAGTGAGACCAAGAATTATGTCATTTACAATATACTTTTCCTTTAAGTTCATCAAGAGATGGAATTTTGACTCCTTTTGGTAACTTAAGGAAGTTGGCCGCAAGCAAATGATCAAAAATGTCATCTGCCTTAGTTAAATTGAAAGAGTATTTCCTGTGAAGGTCCTTCTTTTTAAATTGCTGGTCAATTGTTGTATCCTTATGAATTAATGCTTCACAGATCACAGGTTCTTTCTCCACAATCTCTGCTGCATCAATCTCATAATTAGGATCTTTATAATATGTCTTGTACGATGCATTATTTCGGTCTTGTTCCTCCTCTAGTAATGCTTCGTACCTAGACACCTTATAAGTGAGTTCCACTAAATCTCTGAACTCAGCCGAGTCAAACTTCTTTCGAAGCCTAAACTCTAAACCATTTTGAGCCAATCTCACGAATTCTATCTCTGGTAAGATGACTCTACATTTATTTTGAGCCCTTTTAAATCTGGCAATAAACTGAGTAGCCTTCTCATCAGGCCTTTGACTCAATCTTGCCAAGTCTGCCATGGAAACCTCTGGCTCTGATTGGAAGAATTGGGCATGAAATGCCTCTTCCATCTGTTGCCAAGTCTGGATAGAGCCAGGTGTAAGGTTAATATACCATACAAATGCTCCTCCAGTTAGGGAATTTAGGAATAACCTTAACTTCATATAGTCATTATTAGTAAATTCACCGCATTGAGCAGCAAACCTAGCAATATGCTTCACTGTTGATTGGTTTCCATTCCCATAAAAAAGGGCAAAATCTGGTATCCTGAAACCTCTTGGGTATTCATGTACCCTGTCTACCCATTCTGGGTATGGTTTCCTGTACGCTGGAGTCTGGACCCCCCGAGCCATTGGTCCACACATCTCTCTAACAATGTCAGCAATTTGGTCCCTAAGGACCATATTTTGTGCCTGCTGAACCACTACTGGAGGAGCAAACACAGGATTTGGTGGGCAAACTTGTGCCTGTGGTTCTCTTGGTCCATAAAGTGGTATATTTGGGACTGGTTGTCCCTGTGGTGCAGGTTGTTGTTGGGGGTGTGGGTAACTCCTTTGAGCCTGTCCTGCGAAAGGTGCTGGAACTGGTGTTGTGTCCCTTCCATTTGTAGGAAAACCTTCTAACCCCCCGGATGTAAATTCGAATAAGGGATTAGTGAACCCCCTTGTGCCAGGTATGGCTTCGAACATGGGATTTGGAACCATTCTTATGCCATTTTCTTGTACTGGGCCAGCTCCACCAAATTGCATGGCTTCACTATTAAGTACTGGGGCATTTTGACCTACTATAGGCCTCGGAATAGGTTCATACCAAGACTGAGGTGATGGTCTTTCATAGTTCTGATAACTAGTTTGACCATTAGAATGTCCATTAACTTGTATAGGCAGTTTATCTCTAGCCAATCTTTGCTGAGGGACATTCGAAACTTCCTCCATGTGTCTTTCGTTTGTTGGTTGGTGGTTATTCATTCGATCCAAAAAGGACGTTGCCCAACTTTCCATTGTGTTCATTAATTGCTATCCCATAGCATCTACTAGGCCACCCCATGGATTTATTGGCTGAGTAGATGGAACAATGGATGGTCCAATTCCTTGGTCACGTCCAATATTACGAACATGTGGTACTTGTTCTGAAGTGCTGGTCTGTTCGACCATAGGTTCTGATAAAATGGGAGTTTCCACAGGATGTGTTATCACATTATCCTCCGGATTATGTATCTCTACCTCTCCTTCCACGCTTTCTTCCAAGCGTTCATTTCCTCCTTGTCTCCTATGTCTAGCTATTTCAATTAGTCCCACCGGGCATGCCAAAAATATATGTCGGCTTTTTGGCTTTCGAAGGTTATTATTGTAATTGTGAGCGTGCTAGCAAGGATCAATCAGTCCTTACAGAAAATTAATTGCCAACCAATTATCAGACGATTGTGTTTTAGTTCTTTCAGCCTCAATGAAGAGGATTTTTACTGGTGGCTTGATTTAGGAGAATTAAGCAATATAACAATTAAATGAAGAACAGTTGAAGTATCTCATTAAAATGAAAAACTTACAATGATCCAAACTCAACCTCGTAGAGGTTTACAGCGACAATCTACTTGAAACTACTCCTATGAACGAAGTGCAGTGCAGGAATTTAAAGTGCAGGAAATGTAAGGCTGGAAATGTAAAACTGGAAAGGAAAATAAGTATAAAAGACTGGTTTTTTGGATCTGAGTCTGGGGGCTTTTTCTGGGGCCTTCCCTGCTATTTATACTTCTCAAGGATGACCATCGAACTGCGTTTCCCACCGTCGAACTGCTCCTCCATGATCGCTGATCATGTTGCCTTGTAATTAGCCCACTATGCCATCACTTACAGTTAGACTTCCCTCCTAAATTTGAATTTAAATATGAGTAACCGTTCAAGCCACATCACCTTGCCTCTCTTTATTGATCCACTGCTACTCAGATCTTGTAATAACCAATACTAATTGCCACGTGTACGATCAGGATCGAAGATTTGACTAGCCTTCCTGTATTACCCTTATTCTGCCACGCGTCGAACTGTAATTGGCTTGTACAAAATATGTAGCCAAAGGATCATAAAATTAAATATATAGCATTCTACATCTACAGTATTGATAAATAAACAATAAATAAAATAAAGGACAACTTCAGACAACTTAAATGAAAATAACAGCATAATGTACAAAATATACACGAACAAGAGGAGAAGAAAAAAAAAAAGGGAAAGGAGGGGGGGTATATTATATCATATTTTAGTGTACAATTGCAATAAAGAAGAATAGAAAAAATATATATCTATATAATAAGGGAATAAGGTTTTTGAATTTATCCTAGAGACAATTGTCCTACTAGAACATTTTAATGGTTATGATTCATTTATGTATTTAGATGGACAACTGAGATGAAAACATTCTCTCTCACTCTACCTGAATTTCCCGCCCAAGAGCCACAAAATTTGCAATCCCCCATCCTCATCTGTCACACTTTCACCTTTCCACATTTTAAATTTCAAAACACACCTATCCACTCCCTACAGAAGAGAGACCCACGGTCATCAACCTTTCTCTATAAACTCCCCTTCTCCAGTTATCGCCATCGAACAAAGAGAGAGAAAGCGAAGATGGGTGGAGGAGGAGGAGATCACGGACACCACGGAGATGCAGCGCACGACGGAGGCTTCAGAAACAAAGTATAGAGCATGACTAGTGGTCCGTACTGCAGACCCAAGCACTGGAAGCGCAACACTGCCATCGCCATGGCTAGTATCTTCTTCATCTGCATCCCCATCGCCATGAAATCTGCCTAACTCGAGGTCCTCTCTCTCTGTCTCAGAACCCACATTTCATTTTGATTGTTTTACTTTGCAAGATCTGAGTTTTTATTTCAATGATACAATGTTCAATTGCAATTAGGTTTTAGGTTTTGTTCAAAAAGCTATTCTCGATTTTTCATGATCTGAGTTTTGCAATTTTTATTGTTATTGTTATCAAAATTGATGATGAGTAAAACTTTATAGGATTAATTATCTGATGCTTTTGTGTCTATATATATGATCTGCCATTCGGTTTCAGGATTCGGATTGCTCAATCTTCCACTGATTAGGGTTTTTCAATTGTATGTGGGATCCTATAATTTGCATCTTTTGTGTTCCAAAACTGGAGAATTATTTTCCTGGTTTTTTGCTTATTGTTAGATTGGATTGTTGTTTTTTTTTTTTTTTCTTTTGAGACATCATTCCTAATTCAGCAAAATACAGACATTTTCACTGGAAAAACTACTGTATGAAAATTTTAATTTTATGCCATTGATTTTGATAACCTTTGCACAAGGTTTATTTTGATCTTATGGGCGTTTTGGCCTGTCAGTTTTGTTTTGTTTTAGTTTTTGTCTTGTGTGTGCTCAAATGTGTGTGTATCAAGTGCTACTGCTGAAGTTTTGCATTTGTAGATGGAGGCAGTCGTTTGCATTTCTAAATTTGATATCATAAGAACATGTACAAGAATCCAATTCCGGATTTATTTTTTATGACCTCTCTAATAGATTGGTGTACTGAAATATTATAAATGATTTGTTTTTAGGATTCACTAAATTTTAATGGGTTCCCTATTTTAATAGTTTGATATACACACATATAGAAATAGTAAGAAACTTGAACGTATCTTATGAAAGAGTAGATCTGAATTTTGATTTTATTAATTTTTTTTCCACTTCAGGTTCTTTTTCTTTTTTGAATTTTGATATGATTGTTTTGAATTTTTTGATATTTTTGGTTCTTCTCTATGTGCAAGAAAGCATTAGCTAATGCATTAGCAGCAGCGCCATCCATGTGGACTCTTGGAAATGCAGGCATGGGAGCATTGCAGGTTTTTAATTTCTTGAAACAAATGACCTTTTGGAGCCTTCATATTTGTCTTCTCTTCTTCTTAACGTCATATTGTTAAGTTAATTTATTTATATAAAAATAATAATAATAATTCACAAGAAAGTTCGTAGTCAGGGTCACCACAAATAATTGGATCGCCCTTTAAGCAAAAAGGGTAGGTGATATTTTGGATCTCACCACATGAAGAAGAATAACTTTTAGATCCTACAAGTAGTGATCTTGCAGCTGCTTGAGTTTGGGTGATGAATAATGGAATAATTATCAGTATTAAAGATAATGAAATCAGTGCACCACTCTCTGAGTCTTTTCTTCTCATCTTTGTTCACAAGAAAGAAAAAAAAAAACTGTGACAATCTATGTGAATGTTTCTATAAATTTCAATACTCTGACTTCTTAGTTGAATGTTTCTATAAATTTCAATGCTTTGAATTTTCACTGAATTTTCTTAAAAGAAGTTGAATGTTTCTATACTGTGAGAAAAAGCTGGAGCTTGACACTGGAATGTAGAAAATTCCAGTGTCAAACATGGAGTTGGTTGTATAGATCCATTTTCTCTAATTAGTTCCATTCGTAATTATATCCGCAGTTGTAGCTAAGATAGTCATGCCTTTTTTATTACCTCAACCCAAGTTCTCATTGTTTTACCATATTCCTTTTACAATTATTACTGATATACCAAATACCAAGAATTGTTGACCAATTGTCATATTTCTCAACCATGTTTTGATGCCATAGTCTTAACCACCTCATTTGGAGACTCGACTCATTGGGATAAGTTGAATCTCACAAACCTTGGAGAAATACAAATTTGCAGTTGGATATTCAGTTACATTGCAAAAAAATCTTATCCAACATATTTCTATAGCTAACTCCCAATCTTTATCAGTTGGCAAACTTCTATAATGGGATAAAGTTTCAAACAAGATTTGGATTCTTGAAACTTTTCTAATTTTTATCACTTGTGATTGGTAACTTGGAGGCATCAATTGTTGTTGTGTGTTCTCCTTTGCTATGTGATTTTCTTTTGGTATGTATGTATGTATGTTAAGTTAAAGGTAAGATAATCTGTATTATGCTTTGTTCCATTTCCCAAATGATCTAATAACTGAGAGGCTGATTTAATCATTTAAAGATGGCTATTAATTCTGTAGAATAAGCAATGGTTGTGTTTTTCCTATGGTGATTGCAGCACATCCATCTCAACCTAATCAAATCGCGCTTGGAATGAGCAATGGTGCAGTCTATGTAATAGAGCCATTTGATGCAGAGCAAAACTGGGATCGAATAGTGCCTCTGTAAAATGGAGGTTTTCCCCTTCATCCCTTCGAATTCTGCTTTGAATAGTCAGCCATCTGAAACCCCGTGCTAGGGATATTTGCCATCTGTAATTTATATATCCAATGCTATTATAGGTTTTTTTTTTTTTCTTTTTCGGACAATTCTGAGTTCTACACATCGTTGAATCATGTGAACTTCTCGAGGTATGATCAAATGATTGTGAGTCAAATAAGATAAAAGGGTTATAAGTTTTCCGGGACAGGAGATCATTTCTAAAGCATAAAATAGTCTTTTTTATGAACAAGGGAATTTGGAAGTTACGGTTGTCAAATAAAATTATATAACTAATTTAGTCTCTGCCATTGTGTGATCTTTTTATGTTTTAGTGTAAGCAACAATGTTATGAAGATGCAGAGGGTCAATGACCATGTTGGCTATGCATTAAAGTGGAACATGAATAATATGATGGCTGAAATTTGGTTTTCAAACTAAATTTTACTTTTTGAATCTTCTATTTTTGTCTTTAAAAAAAAATTTCATGTTTTAAATTTTTTATTAGGTGCACTTCATTCATATCTTTCCAGTGTCAAACATTTTAAAAAATTCACTCCCTACTCAAAAAAAAATTTACACCGTGCCTTTAGGCACGAGCATATGCTAGTATATATATATAGAGTAAAACAATTCCAACAAAGAGAATCGATTAAATAAATACAGATATCTAAGTTTCCAAGTGTGTTTGATACCTAAGTTTTTGCCAGTGTTACATATATATGTATATAATGTGATGAAAATATGCGTGACTGAGAAATACCGACACAGAAGTAAGGTTATATATGTATGTAATTTGATGAAAATATTCGAAGTTATTCTAGGAAAGTAGTGTGTCATGTCCGAAGCGACACTGTATACACAGTAAAAAATGTCTTATTTAAAAATAAAAATATAAAAGCTAGAGTTCAAACACGATTCAAACACTTGGTGGGAACATGTGCTTATGTTTAGACAAACATGAAATACATTACAAGATTGAATAAAATAACTTAGAATCCAATAATTAAAAAAAATAAAAACAATCTAAATTTTTACATGTTCTCCTCCTTATACTCTTCAACATTATCATTAAATTAAATATTTATATATATGTCATATAATAATTTTTTTATCCTCTGTGACAAGCTATCACTGTAGAAGGATTCAAGTATAAGCATGCATGAAATAATTTCTACCACAAATAGCTTTGTAAGCATTGAGTTATGCATGGATATCTAACTCTTCTGGTTCATGCCTGAATCCTGATTTATAAGATTAGTAATCAATTTGCTAATTCTCTCAATAAGTCAGCAGTTCAAGAGAAAGAGTAAGGTTTCAGAAGATTAGAGACACAATGTTTGATTTAGAAAAGATTTTCGTATTGGTTTTATAAATTATAGATACTAGTTATATTTATGCAGCTCTAAAATCTGCCACAAATTTATAGGTTAAATATGCAATACAAAGACATAAAAACAACTAAAGCAATACATATTCAAATTCAAAACTCCTAACATCGAAGTTTCAATCAACTGAAATGCATATAACAATCATTAGCAAAAATCTCTCAAAAACACAATTCCAAACATAAACCAAAACAGATTAATAATAGAAGAAGCATACTGATGAAATCGCTCTTAACGGTAGGATTTCTAGAACCTAGCATGAGCACCGCGACGAAGGGAGTACGATCATACCTAACAAGAATATCATTGATCTCCTTCTTGGACTGTTCGTTGACGTACTTCTTTGGCGATGATGCTCTGGCGGATGACGTAGATCTAAGAGGTTGTTTCAGAGGAATAGTTACAGAGGCGGAGAGAGAGAGAGAGAGAGAGAGAGAGAGAGAGAATGGGGGGTATTTATTGAGTTGTGTTAGGGTTTGAGAAATTCTATTTCCACACATCACATCCTCTTTGTGTACATCATTTCTCAAAGCACACACTTAATAAATTTGAAATCTCATTTTTTACTCAATACACAACTTATTATACCAAAAATGCCCTCATCTCATTCCTTCTTCACACCACCATTACCACCAGTCTCTGCTACCTCTGATCATCCCAACTACCACAATTCCTATCCTGCACTGGTGGTGGCGGCGGTGAGCGAGGCAGATCAGGGGTTGGGGCCCCGCGGTGGTAGAGGATGATGAAGATGAGTCCTAGAGAGAGAAAGCTAGAGAGAGAGAGTTGGGGGTTTGCTAGTTGTAGTCACATTAAACAAATGATAGAACAACATCAATTCATGACTTCAACCAGATACAAAATCAGAATATTTGAAACAACATATTGAATTGGAAGCAACATCTAATCATTTCAAGAAATTATGATTTCTAAGCAAAAGCACTAACATTTATGATTTACAGATCAAGAATTTTTTGCTAAATAGTTCCAATGCGTCTAAAACCTCCAAAAGGCTTCTCAAACTTAGATGTTCTTCCTGGAAACCATATGCCACATAAATTATTTTCTATTTGAGCAATTAAAGGAGAACTTTTTCTTGTATATTTTCCACTTCATACCTGAGAAGAAAGAGAGTGAGTGCGATCTACCTAAGAAGAAAGAGAGTGAGAGCGATGGTGGAGATCGAAGGAGGAAAAGTCGGAGAGAAGCGACGGCCGATGGAAACCATGAGAACGACGGTCGGCGGTGATTAAAGCCCTTGCCACCTCTGATAGAGAGAGATAAAGAGTGAATTAGATCTAGGAAGAAAGATAAGGGGTTTGATAAAGAGAGAGACGTGCATGATTTAATATATGGGTATTTTGGTATTTTTATTTTAGGACAAAAATGTAATATAAAAACAATTCATTAAGTGTGTGAGCTGAGGTAATATGATGTGTGGAAATAGAATTTCCCTTTGGGTTTTGAGCTAGAAATACCGTTCATATTTGTTTACTGAAAATTACGAAATTGCCATTTTTTATACGACGTTATTGTAATTGTAAGTTTTACAAGGCTCATTTGGTTTTTTTTTTTTCATTTCGGTAAATTACACTATCTCATCCCCCATTGAAATTTTTTTCATTTCCGTAAATTACACTATCCCCCATTGAAATTTTAAAAATAAATAAATAAATAAATAAATACAACTAGTTCATATTGACATAAAATAATTTTTCATAAGATATAAGATTAAAAAGATCAAAATCATGGTTATTAAAATACCGATTTAAATGATCATACAATTTTACAATCCCATGATCATAAATAAGATTTTAAATTTTGTACGATTTTAATCATAAAATCATATAAAATCACACCACGATCTCGATCTTATTCAAAAAAAATTCTTACATATGTATATATGTCTATATCTATATAAAAAAATTGACTATAGACTTCTCATCCAAATGTATCCTCTAATTTATGTTAATATAGAAAATGAATTAGATAAACTAGGCTATGAAAGGGTGCATGGTGGATATAGTTTTGGTGACAGAAATGAGGTTGGAGAGAGTATCTTAGATTTTGCGTTGGCTTCTGACCTGATGGTGGCCAATACTATGTATAAGAAGAGGGAGGAGCACTTGATAACCTTTAAGAATGGGTCAGTTAAGAGCCAAATAGATTACTTCATAGTGAGAAAAGTGGACCGCCTAAAATGCAATGATTGCAAGGTAATTCCTGGAGAGAGCCTAGCCTCTCAACATAGGATTTTGGTACTAGATTTATGTTTTAGAGGGCAATTCCAAGTTAGGAAGGATAGTGGGCGCCGTAGGACAAGATGGTAGGACCTAAAAGGGGATAAACTAGAAATATTTAAGAATAAAATGGATAAGGAAGGTACTTGGGATTTGGAAGATGATACCAACACTATGTGGAACTTGATGGCCAATTGTATGAGGAGAATCTCAAAGGAAGTGTTTGGAGAGTCGAAAGGGACGGGACCCAACTCTAGAGAAACTTAGTGGTGGAGGGAAGAGATTCAAGCAGTAGTTAAGGTAAAAAAAGAGCGCTTTAAAAAGTGGCAGAAAGATAGAACTGAGGAAAACCTTAAGAGTTATAGATTGGCTAATAAGGAAGTCAAAAAAGTAGTGAAAGAAGCTAAGTTGGAAGCTTATGATGACCTATACACTAGACTAGATAGTAAAGAGGGAGAGAAGAGGATATACAAACTTGCTAAGATACGAGAGAGGAAAACAAGGATTTTAATCAAGTTAAGTGCATCAAGAGTGAGGATTCTAAGGTATAGGTGAAGGATGAAGAGATTAAGGAAAAATAGAAGAACTATTTTGAGAAACTATTAAATGAGGAACATGGAGGTATGGCAATAGGGGAAGAAATAGCCAGTAATACAATAAACCAAGGCTATAGGTTCTATCGCAGGATTAGGAACTTAAAGTGGAGATTGTATTTAAGAAGATGAATCAAATAAGGCTTTAGGACCAGATGATATTCTTATTAAAGCTTGGAAATATTTGGATAAAAAAGGGATTGCTTGGTTGACTAGATTGTTTAGCAAAATTTTGTTGACTAGAAACATGCCAGATGAGTAGAGGAAGAGTATTTTAGTGCCAATCTATAAGAATAAAGGAGATGTCCAGAATTGCAACAACTATAGAGGAATCAAGATAATGTATCTGTGAATTGTGTGAATTGTATTGTATTTATATTAAGGGTAATTTAGTCTTCTAGGTTATTAGGGTTTAGTCTATGCAATTATGTATGTGTACTTGACTTTGGTTTTGATTAAAATGGAATAAACTGAGTTTCTCTCTCAGTTCACATGGTATCAGAGCAAGGTTACAAACATTAGCATACCTCGCAGGTCATCATCGACCATCGCAACTCTGTCTCTCATCGCAAGGCCATCGCAGTTCGTCTCTCCTTCAATCACAAGGCCATCGCAGCTCTGTCTCTCTCTTCGCAAGGTCGTCATCGAAGCAGCTCGTCTCACTTGCTGGTTTTGGTTCTGGTTCAATCGAAACCCTAGGAAGCTTCCATCGCTGGTCTCTGGTTCATTCAGAGACCTAGGTTGGGTATCTCACTGATCTTCTCTCTATTCTAACCTAGCTCTCGTAAAAGGTGAACCTCCATCGCTGGTCTCTGGTTTATAGTTTGCCGTGGCTCAATTTGACAACCCGCTGGGACCAAATGAGAAGATTGCATTGCTACTCTTGACGGGTTGTTCATCTCTCTCTCTCTCTCTCTCTCTCTCTCTCTCTCTCTCTCTCTTCTCTGCTGCCTTTCACTCTATTTTGAATTCACTGTAGTTTGGGTATACAATATGACTGATAATAAATTGCAAGCTATCACTACTAAGCTGGATGGTACCAATTATTCTTATTGGTCTCATGTAATGAAGAATTTTATAATGGGTAAAGGTATGTGAAACTATGTTATTGGTATAACAATTAGACTTATGGAATCCAAAGAAACTGAAGATGCTGTTGCTAAATGAGATAAGGAAAATGCACAAATTCTTACTTGGTTTCATAATTCAGTTCAAACTACCATTGGTATGAATTTTTCCAAGTATTCTACTTCCAAACAAGTTTGGGACTATTTGAAAACTATGTACCCTGAATCTAACTTTGCAAAACAGTATGAACTTGAGATGTCTATTCGCAGTGCTAGTCAGAAAGATAAATCCATTCAGGAATTCTACAATGAGATGACAACTTATTGGGATCAACTTGCTTTAATGGAACCATCAGATTTGCAGTTACTTGATAGTTATACCAAGTATCGGGAGAAGCAATGTCTTGTTCAGTTTCTTATGGCCCTTCGTGATCAATTTGAGCCACTTCGGGGAGCTATTCTTCATCGGTCCCCTTTGCCTTCTGTTGATGTTGCTATCTGTGAGCTTATTGCAAAAGAAACTCGGTTCAAGGTGGCTCATGGTGTTCCTGCCTCCCAGTCAGTTTTTGCTACTCCTCCACTCTTGCCTACCCCACCATCTCATTTATTTCAAGTTACTGGTAAGCCCAAGCCTCGGGTTTCCATGGATGAGTGCAGCTTCTGTCATCAGAAAGTTCATTGGAAACATGCTTGTCCTAAACTTTTGCAGCCCAAGGGTCGTTCGTCTGGTCCACCATCCTTTAAGTCGACATCTTCAGGATCTCGCTCATCTGTCGCCTTCTCTGCACCAGTTTCTGAGAATGATCCGTCTTCCAATATGCAGTCTATGTTTGAGTAGTTCAAGCCTTTCATGGTGGCCAATCCAACTTTTTCGTCCCAAGCCTTCGCTATGACTACCACTCAGTTAGGTTTGTCTAGTTCATCCCCTTCAGGTAATATCCACACTTCATGGATTTTTTATTCTGGTTGTTCACATCATATGACCCCTGTTGCATCTTTCCTTAGTAATTGTGTCCCCCCTTCTTCTTCTATCACTATTGCTACAGCTAATGGTTTTTCTATGCCTGTTCACTCTATTGGTTGTATTTCCTCTTTCCATTTGTCTCTTTCTCCTATATTTTATGTGCCTCACCTCTCACTCAGTCTTATTTCTATTAGTCAATTATCTGATTCCGATTTTGATGTTATTTTCTCTTCTTCTCATTGTATTGTGCAGGATCGGGTGTCCAAGAGGCAGATTGGGATCGGGCGTAGGGTTAGAGAACTATATATCTTGGATAGCTTGCATGTTCCTCTACAAGTATCTTCTACTGCATTGTCGTCTTTTTGTTTAAACAATAAGTCTTCTTTATTTTATATTTAGCATTCTAGGTTAGGTCATCTGTCGAGTGACTGTTTAAGGATGTTAATTCAGTCTGGACATTTAGGCAAGTTTCCCATTGATGATATTTCTGAGTGTCTGTAGACGCGCCCTTGGACCTCACTACAGTTTAGGACTCAAATTGTCACGGTTCTTAATCTTGAACCAAAGAGTCTAAATCTGGCAAATCGTTTTGAGAAAACAGATTTTTGAAAGAAGTGCCAGACATGGACTGCTTTGCCAGATACAGAGTCGCCACCTAAATATTTTATTTTGGGAAATTTAGGAAACCCTGACTCGTGCCTAAGGCCACGTGTCCATCATCACCAAAGTTGCCTCGGCTCGGGAACTTGGGTACGATTGGGGAAGGTCACTTCGTGAGCACCCCCGCTCGCCCGATCAAAGATCGGCCTATACTAACCATGATATCTAGTTTTGAAAACGTTATGTGTTCTTATTCCGGTTATTAGCCTATATTTACTATGTGATGCGCACAGCATACAAGTATAGACTGGATCGCTTGAATTGGAACAAAACATTTCATGTTTATTTTTGAAAGGGGTTTGCTACTCGTAAGTAGGCTTAAAACGCAGATTTTGCCACCCTCAGGTGGGCTTAGAAAACATGATTTTGCCACTATCTAGTGGGCTTAAGACTCATAGTCAATGTATTGTTCCAATCCAAACAACCCAACCTTCACCTACAGGCATTCAGGCAGTTATATCACGTAAGCACATAGCCTCATGGTAAGCATGCTATCATGGCAGTCACTCACACGCATGCAATGATGCTAAAGCATAAAACTTACCGAGTACTCCAAGCCAAAACAGAAGCTAATTAGAAATCCATGCATGATCCTAACTATACAGAAATGCCTAATGCAACACATGCAAAAATGCAACTATAAGCAGGCTCGGCTATTCTAAAGATGGCATGTGAAATGTTACAACTAACATGTATTCAACTTGGAATTGAAATACAAATGCAATTAGTACGATGCGCCGAACCCGATGCATGCAAGACAGATGAATGAATGCAAACATGCTATCATACTGTATGCTAATTGAAACGTGCCCTATTCTAACCATCATAAGCTGGTAAATAAAAGGGAGAAAGACGTGGGGTTGGAAGACATACATCACACACACGCACACTTATTACAACATTGCCCTCGCCCGGAGAGTCCGAATAAATAATACAGTCCCGAATAAATAATACAGTCCGAATAAATACAAAATCCTAATTAATTAACAAATTAAACTAGGAAACCTGTAAACTAGCATGCAAGCTAGGGACTGCCTCGACTCTGCTCTGGATGATGAATGATGCATGTTCGGGTTGCTTGGCACGGAAATCCATCGCGATGCCCCAATTAGCCTCTGTTTGCATTTGATGTCGGAATGCTGTGCAAGGCTTTTGAAAGCTGCTGATTTCTGATTTGCTGCAACAGAGAGCAAGAAAGGAGCATGGCAATGTATTTTTGCATATGTATGCTTGCCTCGATCCTCGTGCCACCAATCACGCATCCCGATGCATGATGGCCGAGGAGTCGAATTGCACGACTCAATATGAAATGAATGCACATATAAACACAACAAGACCGAGACTCCATCATGGATAATCCGGAGTGTCGGCGACCGGGAATTGAGACCCATTCCGTCACTCGGAGTACGAAACGACCCTCGTTTCCCATGCTCGGGCTAACTCCTATCCCAAACACAATGCAATATGCATGACATGCATGAATGCAATTCTAACATGCAACCCAGCATACACAATGCTATGAAACGGCATACACAATGCTCGATGTAACATGGCATATACAATGCTCTAACATACAACCTAGCATACGCAATGCTATGAAATAAAATGGCATACACAATGCATAATGGACTTACACCAACATGAGTGGATCTCAGCCACACTCACATAAGTGGCCATTAGATAAAAGTGAGACCATCGAGATGCGTGCACACATGCACGCAAACCGAGGACCGATCCTAAGGCACGAATGCCACTCTACCAAAGCATGGCAAGGCATGGAATATGACATATGAACATGCAAATTTCAATGCTAAAATATGATGCTAAACAGCCCCGAAACATGGCAATGCGGCACCCGATGCATGAGACGAACCCTGAAACTCAAAACTAGGCATGCGCAATGACCTATAGCTATACAAAGCATGCATTATTTGATCATGAAGCATGAAGACAAAACCAAGGCAGTCCCAAAACATGAACATTCCTAGTTCAAAGCATGGCCAAAAGATGCTAGCAAAATGGACTAAAATAGCATGCAACTTTGACTAGTAAACATGGATTACATGGCATGTGCATGAAGCAGGTGAGAACTCATCAAACCAGCAAAAATCATTGAACTAAACATGCCAAAATATGCCCAAATAAACATGGAAATGCAGCCAACACATACAAAAATGAGGGGCTCCATTGGAGGGCATACAAAGGGATTATTAGGCACATACAAGATAGACATGAAGCATGACTAAAACAACTCTGGAAATCAAATATGGTAGTCCCAAAACTCACCAAATTGGGCCTGAAAAGTGGCTAAGAAGCATGCAAAGAGGGGTCCCTTTGGAAGGCCAAAATGACCATCAAATAAGTCAAGGTGAGAGGGGGTCACCCCCCCTGATTTGGAGGCTCAAAATAGTGTGCTAGCCACTGAAAATCCACTGGATTTCAGTGGCTAGAAGGCCAAACAAAGCATGCAATTGGAGCTTAGGTGTAAGGCTCAAAACAAGGGACAATCAAGCATACAAGGAAGCATGTGACCTCAAATAAGAAAATACCCTTAATAAAACATGAAGATGATGTCAAAACAAGCCTCTTTCCAGTTTATAACAAGTCTCAAAAATGGGTATAAATAGGGCTAATCTATCATGTAAAAATGGCCCTAAAAGAGAGAATAGAGACAAGGGACAGCAGCTGGCCCCAAATGGCAAAGAGCCCTTCAACAAAGTTGAAGAGGGGCTCAAAACATGGCACTTTACAGTTTACATCAAGCCTCGAAAATGAACACAAGTGAGACTAAATCAACATGCAAGAAAAAGGCCTAAAAGAGGGATAAAGAGACAAGTGGTAGCAACTGACCTCAAACAGATGAGAGCCCTTCAACAAAGTTGAAGAGGGGCTCAAAATAAGACATTTCACAGTTTATGACTAAGTCCAAAACAGCTCATAAATAAGCCTAAAATATCATGTAAAAATAGGCCTAAAAGAGAGTTTAAACACAAAGGGTGAGGAGGAGACCTCAAACAAAGAAATACCCTTAATCAAACATGGAGATGAGCACAAAATATGACTATTTACAGTTTGGGTCGGAGCCCAAAAATGCTTGCAAGCAAGGCTTATAAATGAACCAAGAAAAGGCTAGAAAAGGGGAGAAGAAGACTCACCCTTGTAGAGCAGCAACACAGCAGCTTTTAGACCAAGAAATGGTGCTCCTATCCTCTGAAAAACAGCCTCAAGTTGCTGGAATGGAGTGTGGAGGTGTTATGTTATGTGTTGTAGTGTAAAATGGTGTAGGACTTAAGGGGTTTTGGCGGTTGAAGTGTAGAGAGAGAGAGATTTAATGCAAGAGCTCAAAACCAAATTTTGTAACCCTTCAAAATGGAGCTGGAGGGTCTGGTTTTATAGGAAAAGGAGTGGAGGAAAGGGGAGGAAAATCAAATTCAAATTTTTCCCCCAAAAGACCCCCCTCGGATACAGGATCTGGGGGGAAAAAGAGGGCATATCTGTAATGTACCTGGAGAGAGGATTCTGGCCGGCCAGGTAGAGAGAGTTCAGGTGGCCGGCCGGCCAGGGTCAAAAGGGTCAATGAGAATTAGTGGCCGGCCACCCCATATTGGTGGCCTCCCATGTGTGCACAACACAGCTATGTGGTCAAAACCCTGAAAATGTGAACCAGGAGAGAGAAAAACCAACTTTTTAGAGGGGTTCAAAAAGGTCAGGAACAATTGCTGGCCGGCCATGGCATATTGGTGGCCTCCCAGGTGTGTACAACACAAATATGGGGTTTAGGGCTAGGAAAAGTGGCCCGGGAATGGTCAACATCAGCTTTCTAGCGAGGAAAACGGGCGACGGAGAGCGATGAAGGAATAAAGCTGGTCTTCAGAACAATTGCTGGCCTCCCACCCTTCTACATGCTTCCTAACAATTAAAATAAGGTCTCTGCCAAAAATGAACTGAAACCGATGCAAAACGAAGGTTCGAGGGCCAAAACGCGCAGCCCGGGGCCGCAAAAACAAGCTGTTAAGCACCGGAGGTGGCGTTCGACCACGAAGTTGGTCTCTCGAGCCACAGTGTCCCTCAAAAGGGAGTAAATAAGATGTATGCCAAAAACCGGAGCAAACAGAGCTGGTTAAGCGGTCCCGAACCAAGGCACATAGCCGACTGCTCCAAAAACCGGGAACCGGGCTCCGAAATGGGAAAAATGGCCTACGACCACGAAACGTAGCCTACGGCCACTGAGAGATGATCTACGAGACCTCTCCCTCCCTTCGGGAAAAGAAAACGGAGAAAACGGGACCTGGTTCGCAAACCGAGGCAAAGCACAAAAGAGTCCGGAAGTCCGGAGGCAAGGCTCGCAGCCGTGACTCCGCAACCTCAGAACGAGCACAATATGCAATATCACCAAGCGCTCAATCGGTGACGTCTGAGTCTTAAGGTCAGTCAAAAATGGGGTGTCTACAGTTGCCCCTCTTTGACAGAACTCGAAAGTCAAGAAGTGACGGGAGTGAATGTCAAAGCCCAGAGACGACCCATTTTTGACAAGGCCGAAGACTTGGACAAACAAACAAAGTATAGATAAATAAATGGTTGTGCCCGCAGGCTGCCTACGTATCCCTTTGCAAGGAATCAAACCAGCGTAGTTCAGGGGCAGGATGTAAAATGATATGCAGGAAGATTTTGATAATTGGACTTATACGCTATGCGAAGCCGGTTTGAAAGTTGGACTTATACGCTACGCGAAGCCGGTTTGATAATTGGACTTATACGCTACGCGAAACCGCTTTGAAGATTGGACTTATACACTACGCGAAGCTGGTTTGAAAATTGAGGATTTATGCAATGCACTGTAATGACTAAAATGCAATGTGATAGCTAGGAAAATGGAGGTACCTTACAGGGGCAATTGGTGATGACTCACCTCAGGCTGTTGGGGATCTCCCGCTTCTGCATCTTAATTGAACCACAGGTAATACTTTTCTCCCTGACTGTGGTCGCAGCTTTTCCTATTCTCCAACAGGGTGACAGACTAGGTTGGATCAGTATCAAGAATTGAGGCGCATACAGATGCTATCTCAATCTATGGGGCTGCCATACAGATTTCAAGCCGAGGATATACCCCTGGGTATTTAAACCAGACTTTAGTCTCGGAAATCCCGAACCTTTGTGTTCTAGGCATGAGCCATTCGAACTCTAGTTTCCACCGTCTCAGTTGGTCTCCTAGGAACTCACCGCTAACACAGGCAGGTGGCTATACCAGACCACTGGAAGTCGTTCGGGCACGACAAACACCAAAGGAATTGCACCTTTAAAGGATTTAAGGTCTCCTAGACTAGATAATAAAACAGATACGATGCAATGGATGTAATAGATGTGATGCAATAGATAATAGATGCGATACAATAGAGAGTACAATAGATGCAAAATGGTGACATACGCCAACCACGCTGGACTCGTGAGTGGAGGAAGAACAAAGAAAATCAACCAGGAGCGCGTTACACGCAACCTAAGACAAATTCCAAACACGCTGAAATCGTGTGAGGAAGGGGGAGGCTCCAATCATGCTGAAATCGTGAGAAGAGGTAAACAAAGACAACCCGCCCAGCGCGTCTACAACGCAACCTGGGATAAATTCCAAACGCGCTGAAATCGTGTGAGGAAAAGAACGCTCTAACCACGTTGAAATCGTGAGAGGAGGTCCAAAACAACCCGCCCAGCGCGTCTACAACGCAACCTAGGATAAATTCCAAACACGCTGAAATCATGTGAGGAAAAGAACACTCTAACCACGCTGAAATCGTGAGAAAAGGTCCGAAAACAACCGCTCAAGTGCGCGCACAACGCAACCTGAGATAAAATCCAAACACGCTGAAATCGTGTGAGGAAAAGAACACTCTAACCACGCTGAAATCGTGAGAAGAGGTCCCAAAACAACCCGCCCAGCGCGTCTACAACGCAACCTGTGATAAATTCCAAACATGTTGAAATCGTGTGAGGAAGAGAATACTCTAACCATGCTGAAATCGTGAGAAGAGGTAAAAACAAACCGCCCAGCGCGTCTACAATGCAACCTGGGATAAGTTCCAAACACGCTGAAATCGTGTGAGGAAAAGAACACTCTAACCACGCTGAAATCGTGAGAAGAGGTCTGAAAACACTAGCTCAAGTGCACGCACAACGCAACCTAAGAAAGTCCCAGAGGACAACGATCCCAAACGCTGCTCAGCGTAAAAGGATAAATGGTAGAAGATAACACGAGATGCAAATAAATGCAAGTATGGTGTGCATGACAATACAAGTGGAAAAGTGCATAACAATGTGGGTGGAAAGGTGCATAACTTTGAAGCAGGCTTGATCTTGTGCTTGAGGTAGAGGCACACTCATACTTCGGAGCATTGACAAGACCTGACAAAGTGCATACGGAATGCGATCTCGGAGCTTACTGAAGTTGGAACAAACTCAGATGCCCGACATTTTCCTCTTTTGCTTTTGCTTTGCAGTCCGGAACCATTATAGCTTCAGATAGGTCCTGGTTCCACTGTTCTCACATGACCTGGGTTGAACCCTGCGGTTTTATAAAAGAACAAATTCTGTTTTGCACAAATGTGGAGAACGGCACGGCACTCGGAGCACCAAACGATTTTATTTTTGAAATTGAGAGCTGAGTTTTCGACCAAGTATTGAGCCTACGACTGAACACAGCAAAACGACTCAACAAGGAAATAAAAGGCACACAACCTAGACACATCGAGTAACACTCGAAACGACTCAAAACAAGAATCGAGATAAAACAAAAAGACACGACACTCAGACGTGCACAGGGAGCCTGTTTCACCGGGTAGTGTTTCCCACCCTTTCTCATTTGTGATTCTCACATCACTCTGGCACTCAATCTCTTGTTTTCTGAAAAAGCCCTTTTTCTCACTTTTTCTCTCATCGCACATCTCTCTATTCTTCAATCTCTCATTTTTCAATCCCTCCCCTGGGTCGTTAATGGATAAGCAGAAAGTTGCGGGCTCTTGCCCCTAGCATGCTGCTAGATTCTCTTTCTTTTTCACAACAGTGAGTTTCTCCCACAGAGGGGCTGCGCTACAATTGGGTGTGTAGCAAATCTGCAGCTGACATCGGTCGACGATGCTCTGTTGGGGAGTTTGGACGTGATCAGATCTGTCCAGATGAGGGAGTGGAATATCTGGCTCCATTCCTGTTCGTGCTTCGCACTTGGCTTGATACCTCATTGCTCGGAGGATGTGAGAGCTTTCTGCCCTTTTGCCGTTAGCTTGAGTTGCGCCCTGTTCTGGCAGGTAGAGTGCCCTTCTGGCAAGTATGTTGATAATGGGGGAAAGACAGAACACTTGACTCAACTGTGCCCCTAGTTCATCATTTTGACCATTTTTTTTGTTTTGGTTTTCTACTAAAACAATTTTGAGCAATACGAGAGTTAGATCAACATGCTTGTTCGATTTTTTGATTTAAAATCATGCAAATTAGGCTGTGAGCACTGAAAATTTTCCCTTTTTGGGTCCAAGAAATGGTCCAGTTTTGAAAAAGTGGAATACTTTTCGAGAAGATTAGTCAACCTCAGTAAAAATTCTCAAAAACTATTTCGCAAACGGCCACTGCTGAACGAGCACGGAACTTACTCTTGAGATGCACAACCTCAGATCCGAAGGAAAATTGCCCCTTACTTGAAGAGAGTTGCATGGCAATGGAAAGTTGCCCCTTGTTTGAACGGCACCGCGGCGCATTGAATGGCAACGGAAAGTTGCCCCTTGTTTGAATGGCACCGTAGCGCATTGTAATCAGTCCTCAGAGTGACGATCATAACCGAACTCTCGGATACAAAGAAGGCAAAGATGATCAAAACCATTACATGGACACAGTTGATTTTGAAGTGTTTTACGGCTGGACTTCAGAATGAAATTGCCTACGTATCCCAGAGATGGGAATCAAGCCTTACGTAGTTCGGGGTTAAGGTACACTCGGGTATTAACCTCTCCTTTTTAGGCTCTAACTTTTGCCAAGGCGCCCGTTGCGGGTTTTCGACCTTGCAAGCTTCTTTTTCTTTCCTTTTCAATTTTTTTTTTCTTTTCTTCTTTTTTCTTTTTCATCTTTTCTTTTCATTTTCTTCATTTTTCTTTTTTTCTTTTTTGCATTCTTTGCATTTTTTCTTTTTTTTTTGTTCTTTTTCTTCTTTTTCTTGCTCTAACTTTTGCCTGGGTCACCTTTCCGAGTTTTCGGCCCAGCGAGCCTCTCAAGGGTAAAAGTGTAGCTTGGTCCATGGCAAATGGTTCTGAGATCTCGAATCCGTCTAAATCCAGGAGAGTGACTGTTGTTCGCTGACGATGCAGGAGTCCATCCAATGGGGCTGAATCTGCCTCTAGTGTTGTGGGTAGGAACTCAGTTATCCTTCAGCACAAACTTTCTTCTTTCCTCCCTTCTGGGATTTGGCATTCTTGCCGATCTTCGTCTTTGACTCTTCGAGCACATCTGACATTTTTGCCCCTAGTTCGAAGGGTGCTCCTGATCTAGCTTCACAGGCTTGTTGATCTGACTTTTCTTGCCCCTAGTTCGCGGGCTACTTCAAATCTGGCCACACAGGCCTCACATCATGATTGGCCTTGGAACATTCTGAATCCAAGTTCAAGGTTTGAAATCGAGAGGGAGGCTGAGAGCGATCCTAAGCTGCACAATCTCAAGAGCGATTCGACACAGGTCTTCGCGGGACCGCGCGAAACATTTTTTTGAAATCTTTTAAGAAAGTGACCAGTCGCTCGCGCTGAAGACAGTGTAGAACCAATCTGGATCAAGCCAGGATCCTTCCCAGTACTCACACTAACAAACATGACTTCATTCATTAAGGGCTTAGCATGCCTCTCTTTCTCTCAATTGATCAAATTTTTACAAATCCCAAGGAATTCTTTCCTCTTCGTTTTCATCACAGTGTTCAAAAGGTTTTGAAAAACTTAGGTCAATGCAATGAGTTCGAGGCACAGAAAACTAGGCGAAAAGCACTGCCATTTCATTCAGAACTTCCGGCATAACTGGCACAAAGCAGAAGCAAATGCGAGAGCGTGAAAATCACTGTTGTTTCATTCAAAATCTGTTGGCACAACTGGCTCCCTGGCAGAAACAGACTCAAAACAAAACGAAAAGACAAACACAAAACAAAATGGTGACGCCCGAGGTAACACCCCCCGGAATCACCCGACTCCTATATAACAGGAATAACTCGATACAACAAGACAGACCCAAAACAAAAGAGACTGACTCAAAACAAAAAGACAGACTCAGAACAAAACAACAAGACCTACCCAATACCCAAGTCAGAAAGCACAAAAGCTAGCATTCGCAAATGCTCAAAACAGTGCATGCCATCCACCATATCTGGAGTAAACTGAGCGCTGCCCGCAGGTGGTTCATCCCCCCAATCACATCACATTATCCCCCAAGTTTACCGATCCAGTGCCAATAGACTTTGCAGAGCTTGGCGGGAGGACAACTCCGTTGTCAAACAGATCCTGTACTTCATGGCGAAGACGGAAGCAGTCGTTGGTAGTATGGCCAGTTTACTGATGGTACGCGCAGTACTGGGTAGCATCATGTGTAGCCGGAAGAGGGTTCGAGAGAGGCCAAGGCTCAAGGGGTTTGAGATGGCCTTGTCCAACAAGGATTTGGAGAGCTTTGGACAAAGGCATATAGAGGACATGGAAGACCCTCCGACCTCGGGGTTGGTACTTCAAGGTTTGTGGATTTTTGTTGGGCGCACCAGCAAAGGGATTGGCAGGTGCTGGCCTGGCTTGCTGATCTCTTCCGAGTGGAGGATTAGAGCTAACAGGATCATTTCTGGTACGACGGCCCTTTTCCTGGTTTTCCCCTTGATTCAGACTGCCCCCAACTTGAGTGGCAAAAGTATCATCCACAGTTTTTGCAACCACTGCAAACACTTGCTCTTTGTTCAGTCCCTCGGCTTTCAAAGCCTCAACAGCCAATAGAAGATGTTCATGGGGATCCATGTTCGCCCCTATCTTGTTCTTTCCACTCGCCGCCACTTTGCCAAGGGATTGGCATTCTTCAAATGTAGCCCGTCCCAAGATTGGGAAGCCTTTTGTCGTGAAACTCCTAGCATGTGCTGTGGTTGATGATGGAGCCAATGTCCCAGAGGCTAGATCTGTCACAGTTCTTTGAAGATCTTCGATCATTCTCTTTAGCTCAGAAGTAGTGGGCTCACGGGTTTGAGATGATTGGAGTCCAGGTGCATCCATCATGTATAAGTCCATGCTTTTTGGAATGAACACCTCAGGCTTGGGTAGATAGGCTGGGGTGATGTATATGCTGGGGTCGAAGGTGGATGGTAGTGTATGGATGAGGTTAAGGTGGGGAGGTGACGAGTCAGTACTAACCTGAGGTCCTTTTGGTGGAGCTAGGGTCTCTTCATCAATAAGATCCTGAATCTTATGACGGAGGCGGATACAACGGTTCGTATCATGACCGTGCTGTTGATGGTAGGCACAGTATTTAGCTGGGTCATATCTTGGCGGAAGAGGGTTTGGAAGGGGTTGGGGTTCTAGAAGTTCTAGGTGCCCTTCTTCTCGCAGCTTTTCCAAAGCTTGAGAGAGACTCATGTAAAGAGGATGGAATTTTCGGGCTTGGGACCGAGTTGAAACGGTTGGTTCTTGGCCATTGAGGGAAGTGGTGATAGTGTCTACTTCTGAGCATTTCGCAGCTGTGCTACCATCAATAGTAGCATTGGAACTGCGAGCAACATTCCTCTTCAAAGGCTCATTATCTTCTGCAAAGATCCCTTGTCTGATGGCATCCTCGATTTGAACCCCCATTTCATGAAGGGCTGGAAAGGTAAACAGAGGTAGAACGACCATCTTTTGCAACAACTTGCCATGCAAATT